>PVKE010013984.1:12206-35775 GCA_004027555.1 Craseonycteris thonglongyai | reverse complement strand
ATTACTGTATAAGGTTTTGTAATTAACCTTATTAATTAGCACTGACACGTTTAAGTAAATACGTATAGTTGTAATTTTTGTCTTAAATGAGTAAAGTATGAATACTGTTTACATATTTAAAGCATTCTTGTACCCGCATACACGAAAATTCCTAGGGGCAAATCCTACTTCGCGGCTTTTCAGCTTTCGCGGAAGGTTCTGGTCCCCATTAACCGCGAAAAACGAGGGATCACTGTATGTGAGGAGAGTATGTTAGATTTAATCATAATAATCATAATAATTCATATGAGGATACATGTGAATGAGGGTATTTCACAACTCAGTCTTCAAAATCTTCTATGCCAAACAAAGCCTTTTCTTCTATAGTTTATGATGCATAACCTTAGGCTTAAAATGGGTACCTGTTTGTGTCTTTAAATAGACATGAGATTTGTAGGTGTGGCATGAGAAAAATACTATCCTTATGCAGATATACCATATTCTTCCATGTATAAGATTATACTTTTGTCTGAAATTGTTAAATAAAATATTGGGTGTCATCTTATACATAGGGGTAACCCACGTATTGATTTCTTAATGCTGGGTTAGAAAAGTAGGGGCTATCTTATATATGGCGGTGTCTTATACACAGAAAAATATGGTAATTCATCTATCTTCTTCTTGTGGAGATGAGAGTTCGCCTACATTTATGTAAAACTCCCATGAGTATCTTTCCCAAATTTTACCATAGAAAAATATCTGGGCAACAAATGAGCATCTTCTTCCCTTCAATAATATACCTATTTTTCAAACATGAGGGCTATGGTATTTTATTGATGTCCTGATGTACTTGGTCAATGCAATATGGAACTATAATTTAGAGGATGTTTTCTTTGTTACATGAGGCTACCCTTCTTCATAGAAGATTTGTAAACAGATCCCATACCATTTATAGCAAAAAAAAAATTTCCCCCCCACAGTCTAATATAATCACACTGGAGGTATGCATTTCATTTGAAAAATCTTTCATTTTTCTCCTTATGACAGTATTCTGTTGTGTTCCATTAATAAGTTCATCTATGCACTCTCCCATGAGTTCTTGGCATATACTGATTGATATTCCACTATTAATTTAATGAGATGTAAGCCATCTTATTGAGCCTGTTACTAAAGAAGTAAGTACATTTAAAGAAAAATCATTTGTCAAATAATATCATGTCTAGTGTCATTCCTGGAGAAGAAGGGAATAAATAACAATGGACTCAATAGGCCCACAATCTCCTAAAACTTCCAAATTTGTGCATTTTAAAGACTATGTGTTAGAGACCTGCCACTTGAAATTCACTTACAAGGAGAAATCAGAGTCCCCCTACTCCTGGCAATGAGTTTGCCCCTTTAAAGAAAATCCATTGCAGATGGCCAAAAATTTCAGTCTCATAAATGTTGGTGTTGTTGTTATCAGACAGATTAGATATTTCTTGGTGACTATGTCTGGGCAGTATGCATAGTGGCCAGCATACAAGCCCTGGACAATGACTGCCTATATTTAAATCACAGACCACCTGTTAAATAGATATGCAATCCTGAACAAGTTACTTAACATCTCTGGGCATTGGTTTCCTAGTCTGTAAAGTGGTGATAATAGCTATACATACTTCAGATTATTTTTAAAAATTCTAACAGTCGTAAAGTGCTTTATAGGAGTGCTTGGCATAGTAAGTGTTTAATAAATATCAGACATTATTATAATACCGTAATATCAAACATTCTCAACAGAGTAGGCAAACCATTAGCCTATATCCCATACCAAGAGCACACTCTTCTGTTGAACTCAAGCATAGGTTCTGAATGCCTCTAACAGAATCCTTCTGAACACGGTGCCACAACCAGCCACTTATATTTGACTCAGATGAAACCTACATCACAAGAAATGGAAAGCTAGAAATAGTTCTCATTCGAAAGCACACTCTAAAAATGCATTAAGGAAATACTATGTACAGGCATTTGTGGTGGTTTTCATGGTGTGGGAGGTGAGTTTTCTGAAGAAATAGGGAAGGCAGGCTCCATGTGGAAGGCTCTGACACACAGAACTCGCATGTCAGTGGGAGATTCACATGCATACGTTTAAACTTTAACAGTGTTTGTGTAAAATGCCTCCCCTGGATAAGACTGCAACTGATATTCCTCAGAGGTTTTGTTGGTAAAATGATCCCCTGTGTTTTACATCCTTTGTCTCACTTCCTTTCACAAAGCTTGTTTTAAATCAGATGTGAAAAAAACAGGCACCAGGCTTTGTACCCAGGGCCTGAACCAAGGCAAGACAGACCTTGAGAATTAAGCATGACCCATAAGATTTTAGAAGCCCAGACTGGTTAAATATATCCATCAGCTGAAGTTCTTTTAGCATTTACTTTGTATCAGTAACAGGGCTATGCATGAGTGGTGGAAAAATTAATGTGATATGGTTCTTATCTTTAAGGAGAACAAAATTTTAATAGGTGAGAAAGATACATAAGAAAATAATTATAATAAATTCTCATAAAAAATGATAGGTTTGGTGTTAGACAAATTTCTAAATAGCTACAAGCACAACTAGAAAGGATAATTAGATGTACTTCCCAGAATAGTGTAAGTGGTTGGCGGCAGTGTTGAGTGTAGAATTAAGCGCCCCTTCCTTCCAGTCCACTGTCTGTACCTCAACAACAACTAATAATAATCTAATATCTTAGATCTACATTTACATTATCTTATGCTGCCAACACAAATCACTCTCATGTAAATTATCTCACTCCGTAAAACACCTGTGCCCAGCTTCGAATCATGGGAATCTGCACACACTCTCAGTGACGCTGCTTTAAGTAGTAAGGCATCAGCACTCACATCATCAGTAATAGGGAGAAGCATGAGGATAGCCAGGAGTGTCTGGAAGAAGAAATTATAAATTTTAAGAATGACCAATTGATACACAATTTCTGCCATCTAATGGTTTCTCAAAGCTGTTTGCATTCTCTGATGTAAATCCCTTATATTTAAGTGTGAAAAAGACAAATGATGAAAATGAATAAAAGCTCAGGGAACAACCTGATAGTTCAGCAACATAAGGGACTGTGGCACAGGAAAAGAATGTCATGATGTTTCCTCATAAGTAAAAAAAGAAAATTTTTACATTTAGTACTGAATTTTTTGAGATGTGATAAAATGCCAGTATTCAAAAATGACAGTATTAACTTAAGGAGAAGCAAGAAATAATTAGAGGGGGAAAAAATCAATACATTGCTTGCTTGGACTACTGCACACTAAGTATTGGTTCTAAAATCAAAGTTATTTCTGAAGAGGAGTTGTCAGCAGAAAAGTTATAATTAGAATAGCTGTTTGAGAACTGAGCAAAGGAAAGAAATGTCATGCAGGTAGATCCAAAATATTTGAATAAAGTTTGAAGTAGGAAGCCATCAGCCTTCATTTTGAAAGAAATTTAAACACATCTTAAGTAATCTTTATTATAAGATGGGGAGTAAATCAATGAATTGTGTGATATGTCAGAAACAATCAAGCTGGAAAACCACATGTGAAAGAATGAATCTGGACTGTGAACTGTCACCATATACCAAAATTAACTCCAAGTGGATTAAGGACCTCCACATAAGATCCCAAACTATAAAGTGCATAGAGGAAGGCATTGGCACTAAACTTATAGACCTTGGCTCAGAGAGCACTTTATGAATTTGACCCCAAAGGCAAGGGAAGTAAAAGCAAAAATAAATGAATGGGACTATATCAAACTAAAAAGCTTCTACACAGCAAAGGACACCATCAACAAAGTAAAAAGGAAACCAACTGAATGAGAGATAATATTTGCAAACAATGCCTCTGATAAGGGGATAATATCTAAAATATATAAAGAACTCATACAACTCATCATCAACAACAACAAAAAACAATCCAATTAAAGAATGGGCAGAAGACCTAAACAGGCACTTCTCTCCTAAAGACATACAAACAGCCAACAGATACATGAAAAAATGCTCAACATCACTAGCAATTAGGAAAATGCAAATTAAAACCACAATGAGATACCACCTCACACCTGTTAGAAAGGCTGCAATCAACAAGACAAGGGATAACAAGTGCTGGAGAGGCTGTGGACAAAAAGGAACCCTCATATACTGCTGGTGGGAACTGGTACAACCACTGTGGAAGGCAGTGTGGAGATTCCTCAAAAAACTAGGAACGGAATTGCCATATGACCCAGCAATCCCTCTCCTGGGTATCTACCCCAAAAACCTGAAAACCTTAATCTGCAAAGTTACATGTACCCAATGTTCATCGCAGCACTGTTCACGGTAGCCAAGTCATGGAATCAACCAAAGTGTCCTCTGATAGATGACTGGATAAAGAAGTTGTGGTACATTTATACAATTGAATATTACTTAGCAACAAGAAAAGATGAAATGCAGCCATTTGTGACAACACAGACGAACCTTAAAAACATCTATTAAGCAAAATAAGTAAGAATGAAAGAATCAAGAAACATATAACCTCACTTATAGGTGGAATATAAAACTGAAAGGAACAAAGAAACAAAGACTCATGGACACAGTCAATAGTTTAGTGGTTACCTGAGGGTAAGCGGTGAGATGAGTGGGAGAGATGGGTGGGCGGGAAGTACGGAGGGAGAATCAAACATACAGTGATGGAAAGAGAGCTGATTCTGGGTGGTGAGCACATAATGCAATTATAGACAATGTAATGTAGAATTGTATATCTGGAAACAATGTAATTGATATCAATTAATGTCACCCCAATAAATTTAACAAAACAACAACAACAACAACAAAAGAAATAACCAAGCATATTCCATAGGAAAAGTCATCATAGGGAAATGACACATTGGAAAGCTCAAATAAGGAGAGCATTTATTATTTGCTTGTCTCTGGTAATGATGCATCCTATTTGTGAAAATTGATTTATGTACTGCCAAAAATATTGTTTTTCTTCTCTGGGACCACAAACAACCATAGTTTTATTTTGTTCTTTTGCTCACAGCATTAACAATTTTGACATGGTATATATAACATACCAAATGAAACATAATGCACTAAATATAATCATCACTCAAAGCAAATAAATGCTACCTTCACACTGTGGTTTGGAAGAAACCACAAAACAGCATGTCATTAAATATTCAGCATATTGCCTTGCTTCCTTTTGTCAGGAACTGAGTACTCCATTGGAGTGTACTCAAACTGTCAAGTTGGTATGTGTTCCCTAATAACATACCTGTTCTTTAAATAGAGCTGCTTCTATTTAAGGAGAGACCAAACTGAAGTTATATCCTACTATAAATTCCTTGTTTTTGAGTTGTGTTTCAGTGCAAAAATACTGCAAGCAAATTGTATGAAGTCCAAGAAAGTAAGAGTTTATTCATTAACTCTTTGTAGTCAAATTAGTAATTTGTGTTGCTCATAATTTTAATCGGTAAAAACAAGTCTACAATTATTCTCCCATTTCTTTTTTGAGGCCAAGACTGTGTATTCTGTGAAGTCAAAATTCTTTATTTATGGAATCAGGAGATCTGGGTGCTAATTACTTATGACACTCTGGTCAGCTCACTAAGTTCATTGTCAGTCACTTTCCTAACCTATAAAGTGAGGTGTTTTAACTTGTAGAAAGAGGGTTCTTAAGATCTTTCCTACTAAAAAAATTCTCACTCAGTTGGTGGAATTTTACTATAACACAAGCTCTCAGCATCTTTCTGATCACATAAACAATAATTAAATATTGGCAAGTTAGAGATATTTGCAGGTCTTCTTGAAGAACATGCAAATCATGATTTAGGATTGGGTCTGGATCAAAATTATTTAGAAGCCTCTATCAGTTTCAGGAGAAAATTGATTTTGACTAGATTCAAAGATACAAACAATAGAATATTACTTAGCTATAAAAAAGATGAAATACTACCATTTGCAACAACATGGATGAATCTTGAGGTTATCGTGCTAAGTGAAATAAGTCAGCCAGAAAAAGTCAAGAACCGTATGACTTCACTCATATGTGAAATATAAAACTGAAAGAACAAATGAATAAGGCAAACAAACAAAAATTCATAGATACAGACAACAGTTTAGTGGTTACAAGAGAGTAAGGGATAGAGGTAGAAGAAGAAAAAGAGGGTCAAATATATGATGATAGAAGGAAAACTGACTCGGTGGTGAACACATCCAGAGTGTTCACCAATATATAGATGATATAAAATTGTACTCTTGAAACCGATATAATTTTATTAACCAATGTCAGTCCAATAAATTTAATAAAAATTAAAAAAACAAAAACAAAAACATTAGGTCAAGGTTTAGTTTATTCCCTCTGTTAGTCCTAAGGGGAGGAACGAACAAATTTGGATGTTAGGGCCTTCAAAATGGAGCAAGGGGGCAGAATCTGTGATGGTGATAGTGCCACTTCTTCCTGAATTGGTTGTAACAAGTAATAGAAACAACATACTATGTCCTGTGCTTTTTGAATAGTCAATAATGTTCTCTAGTGAATATTTTGAAGTAACTTTACTTTTTTAAAGCAATTTTAGGTTCACAGGAAAATTGTGTGACAAGTAGAGTTTCCACCCCCTACCCCATACATATCCAACTTTCTCAACTACCAACTTCCCCCTACCCCAGAGTAGTACATTTGTTACATTTGATAAACCTACACTAACACGTCCTTATCACCCAAAGTCCACACTTTACATTAAGGCTTATTTTTGGTATTGTATAGTCCAAAGGTTTGACAAATGGTATAATGATACATATCCACCACTGCGGTGTCATGCACAACAGTTTCACTGCCCTAAAAATCCCCTGTGCTCTGCATATTCATTCCTTCTTCACCATTAACCTTTGGCAACCACTAATCATTTTACTGACTTCATAGTTTTGCCTTTTCCATAATGTCATATACTTGGAATCACAGAGTGTATAGATTTTTCCAGAATGGCTTCTTTGATTTTGTAATATGCATTTAAGTTTCCTCCATATCTTTTCATGGCTGGATAGCTCACTTTTTCTTATAGCTGAATAATATTCCATTGTCTAGATGTACAATAGTTTATCCATTCACCTACTAAAGCACACTTCGGTTGCTTCCACATTTTGGCAATCATGAATAAAGTTGCTATAAACATCCATGTGCAGATTTTTGTGCATTTATAAGATTTCAATTCATTTCAGTAAATACCAATGAGCGCAATTGCGGGGTCTTATGGTAAGAGTATGCTTAGTTTTGTAAGAAGCTGCCAAACTCTCTTCCAAAATGGCTGCACCATTTTACCATCTCACCAGCAATGAAGGAGAGTTCCTGTTGCTCTACGTCTTCACCAGCATTTAGGTTGATAAAAGGGCACAAACTTTCAGCTATAAGATGAATAAGGTCTGAGGATATAACATAAAACATGGTGACCATAGCTAATAACATTGTATCGTATAATTGAAATTTGCTAAGAGAATAGAACTTAAATCTTCTTACAAAAACAAACAAACAAACAAACAAACAAACAAACATAAAAATGAGATGATAGCTTAGCAGTTGAGTGCTTGCCTCACAATTGTGAGGCACAGGATTCTATTTCTAGCCTGTGCAAACCCACATGCTGGACTGCAGCATAACTGATAACCACTGGGTTGGTAGTGAAGGTTCTCGCCTCCCATGCATGAGGCCCCCAGTTTTGTGCCTGGCCCACATGGCCCCACATCCACCTGTGTGGAATGAAACCATTTCACAAATAATAATGTACAACTATGGAGGCTGCTGTGGGTCCTTCCCCCTTCTCTCTCTTTCACCTTCTCTCAAACAATAAATTAAATCTTTTAAAAAATACACAAAAAGATAGATATGTGAGATGATGGATACATTAATTCACTAGATGGTAACATACAAAGTGAAAGTGAAACTATATGTATGTATAGCAAATCATCATCATGTACATTTTAATTATCTTACAATCTTATTTGTCAATTATACTTCAATAAGACTGAAAAAATATATATGGAATTTCACCCCCAAATTCATTAGATTTTACACAGCATATTTGTTATTCTAGTTAGTAGTTTTCTAGCTTCTGTTTTTTATAAGGAAATAATTCAAGCAGTAAATGTGAGTCTTCCTCTCATTTAACAACTCAAAAACCACCCTTCTTGGAATTTTTGGTCCTCTCCAAACAAATATGCTTTGGGGACTTTTTTTCTCCAGGATCATCTTTCCATGACAACTATCACATAGCTAATTAATTTGTGCCAACATCTAACATTTTTCATAGATTTTTAATTATTTCTTTAAACTATAAAAATATTATTCCAAGTGTAAGTAAATTATTACTTTCCTCTATCACTTTTTTTTTGAATCTCACATAATTATATTAATTTCATTTACCAACTATCAATAGTATTTTGAAAATCCTTGTAAGACAGTCTTTCAAGAAATTCCTATTAATAAGTCCATACAGTAGTAAACAAGAGTTTTACTTCTTGGCATCATAAGCTATAATGTCAATTTTGCAACAATGAAATAATTGTTCACATACAGAATTAGAAAAATCCTTGTCTTTCATTTATTATTCTACAAATTTTCTCTGAAAGCATTTATATTTGATTTTTGCATCTCTTAAAAACATTTGCTAAATGAATTTCCTACATAAAGCCAAAAGTATTTCTTGACTACATTTATTTTTTGCTATTGAAGTTTGGCTTTTATGAATTACCTTTGAAATTCAATAGAATATTTAACACTTTTAACTTCCTTAATTAATTTCATCATTTTAGCACCAGGAATTTAGTGTTCCCTGAGGGCTCTGTTCATTTGTATAATCCATAATTCACAATGATAATGCAACAAAGCAGTAGCCGGTGTGAGCCCACAAGAGGGAGAAGATGATGGGTATCAGGCCCCTAGGTTCTGGGCTAGTGGTAGGAGAAATGGTTCTTTGTTCCTTTCTGGCATGGACTGAATCCTGAAGCAAGCAGAGAAACCTAAAAAAGGGAAGTTGGTGGTCTAAAACAAGTGTTATCTGCTTTTTTTCTCTCTTTGGCTCCTACAGTTCTGCTCACCAATTCCAGTGTGTGGGTATTTTTTCATACACCACTAAGCAATTTCTCAACACCAGTTGGATGTCCTACAATTCAACTCAATTCTGATACTATTTACCTGGAGATAGTGTCAGATCCCACAGGTTGCAGGCTCAGTCACACAGACTGCCTGTTCTCCTGCCACTTCAGATGCCAGTCATCACAAGTCTGACCTACCAGCCATAGATCAGATTTCAAACAACCTTCTCCTTGGGTTTGATTAGTTTACTAGTGTGGCAAATAGAACTAAAAAAACATTTTACTTATAAGATTGCCTGTTTATTGTAAAAGGATATAACTCAGAAGCAGCAGGATGGAAGAGATACATGGATCAAGATATGGGGAAGGTATACTGAGATTCCAGCCACATTCTTCACATCTCCACGAGATCAGCAATCTAGGAATCCTCTCAACCCAACCCTTCTGAATTTTTATGGAGGATTCATTATAATGGCACAAATGGCCACTGGTGATTGATTCAGCCTGCAGTCCCTCTCCCCTCCCCTCCCCAGAGATCAGGGGTATGACTGAAAGTTTCAACCCAACATGGCTGGTTCTCCAGGCAACCAACCCTAACCCTTAAGGTGTGATCCAAAAGTCACCTAATTATCAAAACAAAAGACACCTTAAGAAAATCTAAGGGTTTTAGGAGCTCTGTGCTAGAAACAGAACAAGACCAAATAATCATAAGTCACAATACCACACCTCCTCTCCTCTTTTGTCTCTCCCTTCTCCCTGCTTCAGTTTTACTTAAAGAAACAGAAATTCATTCAGATTAGTTCTCATAAAGATTTAATGTTAGAACATAGAGAATCCACCCCAGAGTTGACACATTGGAAGTCTTATAATAGGAACCACAGAAGTCAGTCAGTCTGTCTGTCTGTCTGTCTCTCATTGTATGATTTCTTTCTCATGGCATTTATTTTTCTTTGTGCATATCCTCTATTTATATCTTTCTTTTGGCCAACTTTACTATCATCTCTGCTTCTACCACACCTGTGTCTTAGCTCTACATTATACCATTACCCACTTCCTAATTTACTCTGAGTCTCCTTCCCCAGTGCTAAAGCCCCAAGAAATGAATCTGATTGACTCAGTTCATTTTTACAAACTGGAACATTGATGGTCCTGATCCAATGGGGCTGCAGAATAGGACAATGTGGTGCAGAGAGGGCTATGAGCAAGGCAGGTAATGATCAACACTCTAGCATAGTCTCCTAGCTTTCTTTCTCTGATTCTTTTATTTGTTTTTTCAAATACACTTCTAAGCAACCAGGTTTTAAAGACTCAGTTTCTGCTTTCAAGAAGGTAATTGTCCAGAAGTACTGACAAGCAATCTAGCAACAACTATTAGCTATTGTCATAACTGCTACAATAAAGGTGCTAGAGAAGCACTCAGAAAGGGCACTCCAAAAGATGGCCATGCCAAGGAGGTCCCTTAAGTTAGACGATGCTTGAGCTGAGTCTAAAAGAGGAAGTGGGAGTCACCCAGGTGATGGGCGTGGGAAGTTGGTGAAAGGGAAGAGCACAGGGGATGCCTAGCAGAGGCCGCCATTTGTACAAAGGCATAGCGGTCAGTGACACACTGTAAACTCCTGGGGTTGCAAGTGGTTTGGTAGAGCTGGGTGCCTGGCAAGAGACCCACTGAAGAGGCAATCAGAAACGAGATCATGAAGTATTATCATGTAGGAGTTTGGAGGCATATATATATATATATATATATATATATATATATATATATATATATATATATATATATATACACAAACACACACACACACACATACATATACATATATTCCAGAAAGCATCCAGCCATATAATATAAAAAATGGAGGCATTTATGACTGGATTATTTTTTTTGACAACCTATATATAGGCCATAAATGCCTCTGTTTTTCATATTACATATAGGCTGTACAAAAAACCCCAAAACCCAAAAAAAAAACCCCAGCCATTGTCAATATAACAAAAACAGTTACACGGCTAAAAGAAAAAGGGGTTAGCTGTCTAATAGCTTTACTCAAATACTCGCCAAACCCACACCCTAATATATGTCCTAATGGAAACTCTAGGTCTTTCTTCCATGTCTTTACCAGGCGTTTGCAGTGTATGGGGAGAAGCAGGGAGTAGATAGGGCTTCCCCTTTAGCACCTAGGGAGAACCTTTTTAAGAATTTTCCAACTCCTTTTAAACACATATCCACTTTCACCCCTCAAACCACCCCCCTTTTTTTTTAAGATTTATTTTTATTCTTTTTGACAGAGAGAGAGAGAGAGATACACAGAGACAGAGAGAAGTGGGAGGGCCCGGAACAGTCTCCATAGTTGCACATCATTGGTTTTTCCACATAGTTTCATTCCACAGGTGTGTGAGGGGCTGCACAGGGCAGGAACTGGGCCGGGGTCTGACCCCAGTGACAACCAGACTGGGAGCTCCCCAGTTCAGCATATGGGTCCACACAGGCTGGAGCCAGGATTCGATCCTCCATCCCCAGGGCTGCAAAGTGAGCACTCAACTCACTGAGCCATCCCGGCTTCCCCTCAAACACCTTTCCCATCAGACCTCTCTGTCTTCTAGCCCATTCTTCCATACTCTCTTTTTTCTCCTTTGGCTGCCCTCCTTTTCCATCCTCCCTTGACTGATACTGGTCAGAAACTTCTCACTCATCTATCCCGTCAATGGTTACTAATTTCCTGCTACAGTCAGAGAGGAGAGTGATCAAAGAGAAATCCCTCTGCAATGATACCACAACGATTTACTATAGCTACAAGATAGAAGAGCCAGGCGGAGCTGTATGAATGCACGGGGATTAGCAATAAAGTAACCAGCCAGCAAGGATTTCACAAACTCAGTGTGGGCACCACAGTTTTACTGGATCTCATTCTGCAGGAACTAGAGGAGAGTAGATGGGAGTTTTCCAGATGTCACCATTTATGGTCAATAGCAAGGGTGGAGACAAATATAATTTGGGGCAGCTTCTTTTGGCGGCCCCTCTGGCCTATCTCACCTGCATGATCTCTTAGATCTGCTTTCACTTGCCAGTGTGTCAGTAGTAAATAAAATTATTGTGCTGGGCTGAAAACATATAACTTCCTCAGAATCATTAGCAGTCACCCCTCCCCCAGAAAAACGGTTACTATATTTAAGCATCACTTGATCTGCAGCCATAATGATTCTCTGCCAACAGATTTACTGTTTCCAGCATGACGGCAAAAGACAAGAAGGAGAGAAAAAGATCCTCTGTAAAAAATTCCACATGCTGTAGTGGGTAATGCTTTCTAGTCACTTAATATAATCTATTAAGTTAATGAAGGCAGTCATTTTTCCCTTCTTCCTTTAGAAGATGGTGATGATATTGTTTTTTATAAACCTAGACAACATTTTATTGTCTAATCCTCCCCTAAATAAAACTATAGTCATCTCGATCTGAAACAGCACTGTCACTGATCAACATAGCCATGCCATTTCATTTGCTTAATTACAATGCTTATTTTTACCAACACCCAGTAGCCTATTAGTGAAGCCACATTTTTAGCAAACCAACAAATAAGTAAAGACATCCTTAGATAACAGACACAGCTCTCCTATCTTGTTACATACCAAAAAAAAAAAAACAACAAAAAACTTAGCATCTTACTTTTTTTTTTTTTTTATCTATTCTTATCCACTTAAATGCATTTTCTGGAGAAGTGACAAATGATTTCTAGCTTTTAAAACTTTAACTAGAATTTTCTTCTTGGGTATTAATGTGAATACCCTCTGAAAATCTTCTATAATGATATTCAGTTCCTCTTGCATGCTTTGAAGTAGTTTTATAACTGAGCAAATAAGAAAAAAATAGGTGGTATGAGCAGGCTAGAGAATAGCTAGAAGGCTATGACAGTAACTCAGTAGGACTTTCATTTGGGAAACTGTACAGAGGATTCACTTGTGGACTTTCCAAAAATTAAGGAAAAAATAATACAAAACTTACACAAACTTTTTGAGAATATAGAGAAATAGAAAACATTTCTCAATTGTTTACTATGCCAGATAACAAAACCTGAAGAGGAGATTATAAGAAAAGTAAATTATACCCCAACCTATCTCCTGAACATAGATGCAAGAAGTCTTTTAAATTAATGGTTGCATATCCATGTTTAAAAAATAACAAAACAAAAAATAGAACCCTGACTCATAACTCACACTTATTCCAAATGGATTGTAGATTTATATGTAAAAGCAGTGAGCGTAATAAAGCCAGGAGAAGAAAACATGAAATAGTCACAGAAAAAATGTTTAACTTAAAAAGCTGACAGAGAAGAGGACATTTTACATTCTTCTATTTTATAAAGCTCAAAGAAGGAGAAAACTAATTTATTATGATAAAATTATCTTTGTCAAAAGCTCCCAAATTATTCTAATATTTATCTAGCTTTGAGAACCACTAACATAAAGAGGAGATAACTGAGGTCCCAGGAAATGAGTTGATTTGGCCATGTTCTTTTGACTCCTACCTTTAGTATTTACTTATGTGAACAATATTGCCTCTTCCATTTGGCAAAAAAGATTCCACCAGTACTTGTGGAATACTTGAACTCCCAAATCTTAAGCCATCTATACTCTCCCCTCAAACCCATTCAATGTAGATTCCATAGACTGCCAGAGAGATTGCTTTCATTTGATTGAGTCAACATTTGTGTCATTTTCTCCATGAAAATTTTTTTTTCTTTTTTTTTTAAAGATTTATTTTATTGTCTTTGACAGAGAGAGAGAGATACAGAGACAGAGACAGAGAGAAGGGGGAGGGCCCAGAACAATCCCCATAGTTGCACATCATCGGTTTTTCCACATAGTTTCATTCCACAGGTGGGAGTGGGGCTGCACAGGGCAGGAACTGGGCCAGGGTCTCGCCCCGGTGAGAACCAAACTGGGGACACTCCCCAGTTCAGCACATAGGTCAGCACGGCAGGGGCCGAGATTCGATCCTTGGTCCCCGGGGCCGCAAAGTGAGCGCCCAACCCACTGAGCCATCCTGGCTTCCCCCATAAAAATTTTCTTAGAGAATTTCTATGATTTTTTAAATGGCAGGAGCATAAGAGTATACATAAAAAAAACATGAAGGAAGTAATATATATTTGGCCCAAGTTAAACGTTGGTTTAACTTGCATCTACCCGATACTAGTTAAACCAACGTTCTGATATTCCCCAGTGTTCATTTTCTAATTTTTTTGACTTTAACTTTTTGTTAATTTTTAAAATAATTTAGAAAGATTATGAAAAAGTGCAGAGAAAGGAGATTTTTCTCTCTCCATCAGTAGACTGAGAAACATAATTATTGGTCTATTATGTTTATGAAGAACAAAGCTGAAGGCATCATGATCCCTGATTTCAAACTCTATTGCAAAGACATGGTAATCAAAAAAGTATGATATTGGAATCAAAACAGACATATAGATCAATAGCATACAACAGAGAGCCCAGAAATAAACCCACACATATATGGTCATTTAATTTATGACCAAAAAAAAGTCAAGACTATATGATGGGGACAGAACAGTCTCTTTAATAAATAGTGTTGGAAAAAGTGTACAGCTACATGCAAAAAACAAACAAACAAACAAAAAACTGGACCACTGTATTACACCATACACAAAATTTAACTCAAAATGTCTTTGAAGACTTGAATGTTAGACGTGAAAACATCAAACTTCTAGATGGAAATATAGGGGGATAAGCTCCTTGACAAAGTCTTGGTAATCAGATTAGTTAGATCTGACATCAAAAGCAAAGGCAGCAAAAGCAAAAATAAACAAGTGGGACTATATCAAACTAAAAAGTTTTTTGCATAGCAAAGAATATGATATATCTGATAAGGGGTTAAAATTCAAAATATATAAAGAACTCATACAACTCAATAACAAACAAGCAAACCCCAATATTCTGATTTTACAAGTGAGCGGTAAGTCTGAAGACATTTTCCAAAGAAGACATATAGATGGCCACTAGGTATATGAAAAAATGCTCAACATCACTAACTGTCAGAGAAATACAAGTCAAAATCATACTGAGATATCACCTTGAGTAGATAGAATGACTATTACCAAAAAGAAAAGAAATAAGTATTCTGTTGGCAAGGATGTGGAGAAAAGGGAACACTTGCACACTGTTGGTGAGAATGTAAATTAAGGCAGCCACTGTAGAAAAAAAAAAAGAAGTTTTCTCAAAAAATAAAAATAAAATTCATATGATCCAGCCATTCCACTTCTGGGTATTGAGCTAAAGAAAACAAAACACTAATTCAAAAAGATATATGTACTGCTATATGCATTGCAGCATTATTTATAATAACCAAGATATGAAAACAACCTAAGTGTTTACGGAAGGATGAATGAATAAAAAAAATGTGACACACACATAAAAAAAAAAGGACAAGGAGGAGGAGGAAGAGGAAGAAGAAGAAAAGGAAAAGAAGAAGGAAAAAATCTTGCCATTTGCAACATGGATAGACATAAAGGATGCTATACTAAGTGAAGTAGGTAAGTCAGACAAGAGGACAAATATTGTATGATCTTACATATGGAATATGAAAACAAACAAAATTAAGCTTATAGACACAGAAACCAGGTTGGTGGTTACAGGGGGCAGGGCAACTTGTGAAGGGTGTCAAAAGATACAGATTTCCAAATACAAAATAAACAAGTCAGGAGTACATAATGCACTGCATGACAACTATAATTAATAACAGTGTATTGCATATTTGAAAGTTACTAAGAGAGATCTTAAAAGTTCTCATCACAAGAAAAGAATCTGTAACTATGTGTGGTGAGAGATATTAACTAGACAATGTGGTGATCATTTCCCAATGTATACAAATATCAAAGCATTATGTTGTACACATAGTGCAACTAATGTTATATGTCAATTATGTCTCAATAAAAAAATATTATTCTGTTCTTTCAGTGCCTTAATCCTACATGAAAAGATGAGAAAGGCAGAAAAAAGCTCATATTTTCTGCTTTTGGTATGAGCAATGTGGGATACTGCAGTGCATATAGGGGTACATATATCTTTTCAAATTAATATTTCATTTTCTTTGGCTATTCAGATCAATAAAATTCAAGAGTGTCACCAATATAAACAAAAGAGATGTATTATCATTTTGCACATATAGTGACTAGCAATCATGACAAATAGCTCTGTGAAGGCAAATCAATCGACACATTTATGTGTGAAAAATATTTGAATACTGAAAGCTGAACTTCACAAATGTAAAGAGGGATAACCCTTGGAAAACTCAAAAGAAATGAAAGTAAGAAAAACTAGTGAGGAGAGTGACGACTAACAACAATCAGCTTTATGGCAACAAGTTATATTGGTGCAAATAACTCCTCTCATATATTTTGCTTTTCTTCAACCTTTATTCCCTTCTAAGTTTCTTATACTCATTCTCCATTTTTCTCTTCCAGTGTGTTGTCACCTACACAAAATGTTCAATGGGCCTAGAAATATTTTCTTTTTAACCTGAATCCCAACGTATTTACCTGATTCCCAACTAATTTTCTATTGACAAGAGCACTGGTTCTTGGCCTATAGCTTTTCTTTATCTTCTAGTGCAAACCTGAGTAGACTCTTTCAGGGAAAATGCTACTTCTAATTTTCTCCAAGCGTCACAGTTCACTAGCTATTTATTTTCGCTTGCTTAAGTACCTACAGCCACCTCGCTTGTGAAGAGCCAATTCTCACCTCTAGCAGCTATACATGTGCATGCAAAAAATGTTTCTTTAAGGTTTAGCTGACTAGCTGCTAGGCCCTGGTATAATGTGACATCCACTACAACACTTTTTTCCTAATTCAGGCAGTCACCCCCAAATTGCTTGGTGGTCCACAATCAATGTCTTGCCCAGTCTTGTTTTAGCATATTAATGGTACTAAGCCAGAGCCATTCAATGCCATTTTCTCTTAAAAAGTTATTTTATTGTTTGAGAGGAGAGAGAGTGAGAAGTGGGGAGGGCCCAGAGCAGTCTCCATAGTTGTACATCATTAGCTGTGACATAGTTTCATTCCACACAGGTGGACGTGAGGCTGCACAGGGAGGGAACTAAACTGAAAACTTCCAGCATGGAAGGCAAGAACCTTTGCCATCATCTCAGCAGTTACTAGTTGTGCCATAGTTCAACATATGGGTTTGCATGGACTAGGGCTGGGATTTGATTTCCGAACCTTGTAGTTGCAAGACAAGCACTCAATCTGCTGTGCTATCCAGGCATCCCCAATGCCATTTTCTTTAATAGTTACTATTTCCTCATACTTCTTCACATACTTGATAATTCATACCTGGTAGTGAATCCCCTTCCACATGTATGCCATCCTACTAATAATTCACAGCCAGAGCGAGAGGCTCTCTGTACTTCACCTGCACCCAGTATTGGAATCCTGATTGCTAGCTGGGCGGGGAGAGATCCAGCTCCAAAGCCCCCTCTTATTACCTGTGTTCAAGTACTACTTCTGGTGGTGTCTCAGGTTGGCTCCGCTAGATGCCCAAATCAACATGTGTGTAAGGGACAGGCAGGAGCAGATTGGTTATAGGGAAACGTCAAACTGTGGCACAGAATGACAAAGCCTTGGCCAATCCAGCGTATACTAGAACACACACTATTCATCATCATGGGGCCCCACTGGGTCCTTATATCCCAGTGACCATCAGTCACTGGACACAGCTTCTGGGAAGGGCATGTCCTTGAGAGAGGGGCTGCCAGCAGTTGAGCAAACCCAGAAGGTACTGCTGCTGGTGTGTCAACTTCCTGGAAGGGGGATGGGTTCTGCCACAGAGATCCAGGAGGATAGAATGCAGATTGGGTCAGGTCTGAAAAGGATCCCAAACTTCCCAAATGACCCCAAATGTTACTTGAAAGACTAGAGGTTTCATTCAGGCTGCTCTTAATTTGCAGCCCAGACTGCGGCCCAAATTTCCTCATTTACTTTGGAAAAATACTTCAAAATCTCATTGACATAAATACTTGGTCACTAACATACTTTTGAAGGAGATTTCGAGTTTGATTTTCAAGAAAGATTACACATGAAAAAAGATTTTGAAGGGAAATGGTGTAACTCTAACTAAAAGTGATTTAATACCAGAAAGAAAAAAAGGACTGAGGAGAAAAAACAACACATAGACTGTCATAGAAGTATGTTTGACATTAGGTCCCACTTTAGATGTTAATTTCTGAGTTTATGAGGTTCATCCATATTCTAGGAGTCTAGGGATCATTTTCCAAAAAATCTTTAGCCTTTTTATATCTCCCTAAACCCAGACCAGGATCCCACAAATCTGACATTTAAATTCCATTCTAGGCACTGAAAAGCTTTAATCATTAAATCTAGTAAACATTAAAAAATTCCTAATTTGGAAGCATTAATCCCTTTCTCTCAAGAGTTTTCTTTGTTCTGCCTCTCCATAAAACAGCTCCATCTTACCACGAAGTTTTCCTTCTTAAAACCCCTGCTATTAACCAGCAGAGTAGCTTAAAACAGAAATTAGTCCACTAACCAAAGCATGGATATTACCTAAGGACACCAGAGCTTGTCTATGAACTAATTTGAAATCAATTCCCTATGCATTATTAGGTTTTACAAGGCCATGCTGTGCTCTTCTGATATCTGGCCAATAATTTTTTTTTTATAATAGTTTTGACAACAGGAATGCTAAACCATTATTTTTGATTGCTTTATCAACTGTCTAACCAAATTCATTAGTTTCTCTGGTATCTAATAAGAATTATATCACAAATATTTCTTCAAATAAAAACAAAAACATAGTTTAGTATAACATCAGCATTTGTGTCATTGATTAATAATCCAAACACTATGATTTGATTCTATCAATAATGTAAAAATGAAATATCAACCTTACTGGAGGAGTTAACATTTCATTCAAGGAAAGTGTGGAGAGTCTCTTAGGGTCCATATGTTGCAATGGAAACAAATGTTTCCCTTTAGTACTAATGGTATTCTTGGAAGTCTTCCTTTAGTTCAATTAACTTGATTAGGAACAATTCAGATGCAATGTTTCCTCCTAGTAAATTCACACCACCCCAAACTTTCTTCAAATGAAGCAAGGTTAACATTATGTCCTCAGTCCATCAGAGTCAGTGACAATATCCAAATTCTTTTCACTTTCTCTTTATGCTTCTTAGAACTGGGGTGTGCTTCCTGAATGTGGTGAGGCCCCCAGTTCAGTTCAAAAAATAAAAAATGTAAAAAATAAAAATAAATCTTTAGGGAAAGCCGGGATGGCTCAGCGGGTTAAGCGCTCGCTTTGAAGCCTCCAGGACCGAGGATTGAATCCCGGCGCCGGCCCAGGTGGACCCACATGCTAAACTGGGGTATGATTCCGGAATGTGGTGAGGCCCCCAGTGCAGTTCAAAATAAATAAATAAATAAATAAATAAAATAAAAAATAAATCTTTATGCTTCTTCTCCCTCTTTTTTGCCTCCTTAACCAGAGTGTAAGCTCCTTCAGAGGAAAAAAAGTCAAGCCTCACTGATTTCTATTGCCTTCATGGTGGGCACTAGTCCAGTGGTAAAATAGTCCCCGAGGCCTGGAGGAGTGGGACAACTAAATGTAATTAGATAATTTGGTGGGTTGAAGCTATCACATATCTGCCTGACAGGCCGATTTAATTAGTTCCAGTAAGAAGGCAGGAGAAGGATGCAGTGTTAATAACAAAGAACTCAGTCAGCAAATGTAATTCAAATCAGCGTGTAATTCCCCTTCCTCCCACTTCCTGTGACACCATTCAACCATTTTTTCCACACTGATAGTCACAATCTGTCAGTTGTCTCTTCCCACTTCTGCCTTCCAGGCACAAGACTTCAAGTTAATAAAAGTATTGGTAGGAAGAGGACAAAGAAAAGGCTCTTTGTAGCATCACTAACTCTAAGTCCCACACCTCTGTAATAATCACTTTAACAGCAAGAGATGAAACCATAAAGCTCTGAAGCTTCTGGGGGCCTCAGAGTTCTTTAGAACCCTGTTACTAAAATTCAGAGTTAGACAGTCAATAGTTTAGTGGTTAGCTGAGGGGAAGACGGGAGGGGGTTGGCAGAAAAGGGAGGAGGAGCCAAATATATGGTGATGTAAGACTCTGGATGATGAACGCATAATGCAACCCATAAACAATGTACTACAGAATTATACACCTGGAACCCATGTAATTTTTACTACCAATGTCACCCCAAAATTTTAGCAATAAAAAATAAAATAAAGTAAAATAAAACAAAATAAAATAAAATAAAATAGTGTTAGATACAAATGCAGAATCTCAGGATTCACTCCTCTCCTATTGAACCAGAATCTGTGGTTGGACAAGAACCCCAAGTCATTCACATACACTGTAAAGTTTTTTTTGTTTTTTTTTATATCTTTTTATATTTATAGAGAGTAATTATTTTATCTTCAGTGCATATTTATTTATATTTTACTTTTGACAGATAGAGAGAGAGACAGAGACAGAGACAGCTAGAGAACCGAACTGTTGGAACTCCCCAGTTCAGCATGTGGGTCCGCCTGGGCCAGAGCCGGGATTCGATCCTCGGTCCTCGTGGCCTCAAAGCGAGCGCTCAACCCGCTGAGCCGTCCCGGCTTCCCCTTCACTGTAAAGTTTGAAAAGCCCTAGTACATCATTCATTAAGTGTGCCAGAAAACTAAATGTGAGAGTAGGTAGGTATCTAAACAAAATAGGTAAGTAAAGATATACTGATCAATTAATTCATTGACCCTGGAGAAACAATAACATAAAAATGTATAATAATCATGAGGAAAAGCATAGTTTTAGCTACTAACAAAAGATTTACCAATAATTGAATGAAAAAACCAATTACATATAATACACAGGAGTCTAACTCTGCAGTTCATTAATATTTCTAAGTATCACATAAAGACTACTCAGTAAATACTTGCATTAAATAAAATAAAAATATTGTTTCTATTTGTTGCTCTGTTTTGTTTTTGCTAGGGCTAGGTCACACAAATGCTAACAGGCTGACAAAAATCTTGGTCATTAAGTAAGATTTCTAAAGTTATTATTCCCTTCATCCTTGAAAGTTTTTACCTGGTTTGTTGTTTCACCTCCAGTTACATGCAGATCCCTAGATATTTGTTTATATTTGTTAATAAAAGGTAATACATGCTCTACATGGAGAATACAGGATAGTATTTCAAAAACTAAAAATTACAATTCCAAACCAAGAGAAATACACTTAATATGTTCATGTATTTTCTTCCAATTTTTTCTGTAGTTAAAATGGTACTGTATTGATTGAGGACAGTCTGAAATCTAGCTACACAGAAGTACCATAACTAAGGACATACAGAAGAAGCCACATAGAGACTGGTAAGAGGGACAGAGATGCAGAACAGGCTGGTCCCACACTCACATATGGTGGTTAAAAATCAGAGGAGATATGCCTGCTACAGAGGTCACCCCTAAGGCGGAGCGGTCCCAGACCCATGTCAAGCTTCCCTGCCCAGGGTTACAGTGTCGGAAAGAGAAATCCCTACAATTGCTGGCTTTGCGGATATTGTGGCTGAGTGAGATGAATTGTGGCTGGAGTTCCAGGTGTTCCTCTTAAAAGGCCTGCACACAGACTTAAATGTTGACAAGCTCACTTGCTCTGAGATCCAGCACTGGGGCAGTAGTTTGAAAGGCGCCAGGGACATACATGGAGGAACTTCATATTCTGGCTTCAGAGAGAAGGCTGGAGGGGCAGCTTTCTCCCAGACAGATGTGCTGACACAAGCCATTTTTCCTTTATTGAGTCATTTCCTCACCAAGCCTGCTGGGGCCACATCTGAGTCTCTATCAACCTGACTAACACCATTTTCCCTGCCCTAGGGATTCTCTGAGACCTTACCCTACCTAACTTGTGGGCCCACCCAAGCCACTTCCTATGGATTTTTATGCAAGTGGACTGCCTTGACTCATGCTGTGGACTTTCTTAAAATCTCTCAAAAGTTCACAACCCCAACAAGCAGTATCTGGCCTCAGTGTGCCCCATATACTTGCTGAGCAGTTCCAAGCCCAGCACTAGTAGCAGCCAGCCTTTTTCACAGCTTAGCCTCTCCCAAGCACTTCCAAGCCCAGTACAAGTCACAAACCATTTGCAAATCACTTTGTAGCTCATACCAAGTGGCCACAGGGAAGTCACAGGAAATGGCTGACCATGGCCTGCACCATAACCTCCCCCACCCCAAGACTCCCTAGAACCAACATTTCTTTTTTTTTTTTAATTTTAATTTTATTTTTGACAGAAAGAGAGAGAGATACAGAGACAGAGACAGAGACAGAGAGAGAACTGAACTGTGGGAATTCCCCAGTTCAGCATGTGGGTCCGTCTGGGCCGGAGCCAGGATTCGATCCTCAGTCCTCGGGGCTTCAAAGCGAGCACTTAACCCGCTGAGCCATCCCGGTTTTCCCAGAACCAACATTTCTGGTGGCCAGCTTCACACCACCAGAGCACCACCCAAACACCTCCACAAATGATACACCCATAGGGCAGGCTTGAGCCACTAGAGCCCTGCGAAAATAAACCCTGCTCTGCAGAGTCAGCCCCTCCACAACTGCTCCTTCACTGTGGTCACAGCCAGTCTTTACAACCAATCACCAAAGGGTCAATACCTCTCATTGACAGGTAAACAGAAACCAAGGCTCAACTACAACAGGATGGCACACACAACCCACACAAGGGAAACTCCTGGAGCATCCAACTCAGGTGACCAGGGAGATTGTGCCACTAGGCCCCATACTACAGCTACTACATAGGGCCACTTTTCTAAGACAGGGAGACATAGCAGCTCTACCTAGTACACATAAACAAACACAGAGAGACGGCCCAAATGGGGAGACAAAAACACATGTCCAAAATTAAAGAACAGAAAAAAGCTCCAGAAAAAAGAACTAAATAAAATAGAGACAAGCTATCTACCAGGTGCAGAGTTCAACCTACTTGTTATATAAGAATGCTCAATGAAGTGAGAACTTCAACAACGACGTAGAAAATATAAAAATAGAATTAGAAAAAACATTAAAAAATAAGTCAGAAATAAAAAATGTAATAACTGAAATAAAGAATACATTTGAGAAATTCTATAGTAGATTAGATGAACCAGAGAGTCTAATCAGTGATTTAGAAGATAAGGTAACAGAAAACATCCAATCAAAGCATCAAAAAGAAGAAAGAATCCACAAAAAGAAAATAGTTTAAGGGGCCTCTCAGATATCAAACATACTAACATTAACATCATAGTGGTACCAGAAGGAGAAGAGAGAAGGCAAGGAATTAGAAACCTATTTGAAGAAGTAATGATGGAAAACTTGCTTAACCTGGCCGCCCCTCCCCCCCAAAAAATAATATATATATATATGTATGTATATATTTATATATATATATATATATATATATATATATATATATATATATATATATATATATATATA
>PVKE010013984.1:0-12106 GCA_004027555.1 Craseonycteris thonglongyai | reverse complement strand
ATATATATATATATATATATATATATATATATATATATATATATATATATATATATATATATATATATATATATATATATATATATATATATATATATATATATATATATATATATATACACATTTATATATATATATTAAACATACAAGTTCAGGAAGTTTAGAGAGTACCAAACAAGATGAACCCAAAGAAACCTTCACCAAGACACATCATAATTAAAATGCCAAAAGTTAAAGACAAAGAGAGAATCTTAAAAGCAATAAGAGAAAAGCAGTTAGTTACCTTCAAAGGAGCTCCCATAAGACTGTCAACTGATTTCTCAACAGAAACTTTGCAGTCCAGAGGGACTGGCACAAAATATTCAGTGATGAGAAGTAAGGACATACAACCAAGATCACTCTACCTGGTGAAGCTATCTTTTACAGTTAAAGGACAGATAAAGAGCTTCCCAAATAAAAAAAAAGCTAAAGGAGTTTACCATCACCAAACCAGTACAATAAAAAATGTTAAAAGGAACTTCTTTAAGAAAAAGAAGAGAAAAAATCAAAATATGAATAATGAAGTGGCAATAACTACATATCTATCAACAATTACTTTAAACATAAATGGATTAAATGTTCCAATCAAAAGACAGAGTGGCTGAATAGATAAGAAAATAAGACCCTTATGTATCCTGCCTATAAGAGACTCACTTCAGATTGAAGGACACACAGATGGAAAGTAAAGGAATGGAAAAAGATATTTCATGAAATTAAAAACGCTGGGGTAGAAATACTTATACCAGGCAAAATAGTTTTTAAAACAAAGGCTTCAATAAAAGACAAGTACTCAGTAATACCACTTCTGAGCATTTATCCAAATAAACCCAAAACACTACTTCAAAGGGACATGTGCAGCCATATGTTTGTTACAGCATTATTTACAAGAGTCAAGATATGGAGTCAAACTGGGTGTCCATTAATGGATGAATGGATAAGGAAGAGTTTGTACATATATACAATGGCATATTACGCATAAAGAAAAAAGAACAAAATCTTGCTATATGCAATAACATGGATGAACCAATGTGGTATTATGCTCAGTGGAGTAACTCAGAGAGAGAAAGACAAACACCATATGATTTCACTTATACTTGTGTGTGGAATCTAAAGAACAAAATAAACAAAACAGAAACAATTTCAGATACAGAGAACATTTTGATGGTTGCTAGATGGGAGAAGGATTTAGGGGTGAGGGAAGAAAGGGAAGGGATTAAGAAGTATAAACTGGTAGTTACAAAATAGTTATGGGGATGTAAGGTACAGCTTAAGAAATATAGTCAATAATATTGCAATAACTATGGTGTCAGATGTGTGCTAGATTTATTGGGATGGCTGATAATTTATGTTATATAAATGTCTAATCACTATGTTGTACACTTGAAATTAATATATCAACTGTGATTAAAAATTAAAAATTAAAAAAAAATAATGCTCATGCATTAAAATTCCAAAAAATAAAAAATAAAATGTAAAAAAATTGATATTGTATCTATAGTTTGGTATGCTGATTTATTTTAAATTATGAAAAAAATGTATTATCATGAAATTAACTGGAATATAATAAAAATTTCATATAATCATGTCTTTTCTATAATCATAACATTAATACTTGCATAGTATTTTGAGTACCATAATTCATTTAACCGTTCCTTCATTGGTGGACACAATCTATTGGCAAAGTTTTTACTTTTCAAACAAAGAGGTAAAAATCATCACTCTGAATAAAATTTTGTTTGTACTTTGGCAAAGAAGCATTATGAAACCTTTGATACAGACTTCCAAACTGAATTTGATACAAGCTTTCTTCTATCAATTAATGCCACTCTTGATTTGTTTCTTGCCATCAGAGGATGACATAAACAGTGCTTCAGGCTCTGTAATGACATCTTCTTGGGCTGGTTTCTAGTCATTTGTTTCCTCTTTTAAAGGACAATATTAAGGCCCAAGGCCAGAAACACATGGTCAAATGTCAAGAACAGAATTGGCCTATAGGGCAGACCAGCAGCAGTTGTCGATGAGAGACATGTTAGCGCATGTTGTGTGTACTTGTGCATGCTAAGGACACTTGCTTACAAATCTTTGGAGAAAAAAATCTTTCCTCATAATTGTCAAGTTCTTCTTCCCCTGCCTTGCAATTTGCAATTTGTTGATCATTAAGTATTTGTTCTGAATGCTAATTACCTAGTGGTGGGAGAAGGATTATAGTAATCTAATAAATAAATGTTATCATGTTTATACTTAATTATGCTTAGACTGTTTATTCAGCAATGGGAGCTTTCAAATGTTTTGGAGTACCAGCATGTTATACGCTTTAACCTTATTAATTCTTTCCATTTTAATTTCTTAGGTCTGGTCTTTTATCTTCAAAGGAAATGTCTTTGGCCTACCATTCACTGAGGAAAAATAGATATAAGATATAAATAGTTTGTCCTGAGATTTTCCAAAAACAACTTACAAAATGGAATAACTTCTAAACTATTTCTTAAAATGACAAATTATACCTACATGTGATATATACAAATTACACCTACGTGTGATATATACAAGAGCTGTCTAGAAAAAAATCGAGCCATTGTCAATATAACAAGAATGATTACATGGTTGGATACTTTCCAGACAGCCCTCATATATATGCATACCAATATAATTATTTTCAAAATAAAGATCATAACGTTTAAACTGAATCAAAGTTTCAAGATCTACAAAATTCCTGATGACAACAGCAACAACAACAAAAACAACAAAATAAAACAAAATAACAAAATTTTATTAGATAAAAAGAACAAAGCCAAAATATCTTGAAATGAAATATGTGCCACATGGATGATTTCTTTTGGCTTCACACAATCAATTTGCCACAGGATAAAATCATTTCAATGAAGCATTTTTTTTTATTAAACTAGTTCACTACAGCACCCAATTACTCTAATTAAAAAACTAAAAACTGTACTTATAGACATTTCTTAAGAACTTTAAAAACTAATACCAACAATTGTACTAAAAATTCTACAAGAAAAATTCTAAATTGCAACAGGCTAAAGTGAGTTATTATAAGAAGGAACTTCTGGGGAGATGCCACATTGGCTCAGTGGGTTAAGCTCTCGTCTTGCATCCTTGGGGTCCAGGAATCGAGTCCCAGTCCCAGCTCAGGCCCATGGAGACTCATAGGCCAAACTGGGGCCTGGCTTCCGCCCTGCTGAGCCCCACATCCACCTATGTGGAGTGAAACTATGTCAAAACTGATGATGTACAACCATGGAGACTGATCTGGGCTCGCTCTTTCTCTTTTTGCAACACTTCAAGGCTCATTAAAAGACAAACCAAAAAAGATTCAGAACATTCCTTTGGCTGAATTATGTCCCTGTAGTTCACCACAAATCATTTAATTAAAACAAAGAGCCTTGAAGAATTACAGTAATAATCTGAGTCTTTGAATCTGTTTAGATTAAATGCTTATAATGATTCTATCCTATGAAAACCATTGAAACAGGAAGTAATAAATATGCTATTATTATAAAATTTTTGAGATGAGGTGTTTAATAATCAATCACAGAAAATTCCTAGATCAGGAACCACCTTTCCAAGAAAAAATAGAATCCACTTTAAAATTACTTAAGTATACCTTTTATTCTCAAAGATCAGAAACTATTTGAGTCCATAGCTATTTCTCTAGGTTCTGCAATGTTCCTTCAACATTCTTTCTGAGGATTTAAATGGATTTAATTTTTACTGGAATGAAATTTAATAAAACTATTCCTCATTGCAAAATATTAGTGATTGGAAAAGTCACTGTAACACAAGCTTTCAACTTCTCATCCAACTTTTCTTACTAGAGGATTTGATAATAGCACCTTTTTCAAGTCACCTCTTTGATCCTTAAATGTCAACTCGTCATTTCAGCAGTCATTCTAACATTTTATCCAGCCCTTTCTTATTCCTAATCACAGCAGCCCAGTTAATCCTAAGCATGATACAAAAGGGAAGTAACAAGTAGGTTCTACAGGTTCAGGAATGCACATCAAGTTGTGAATTTCTTGAGAGGACAATTTGAATTATTGAATTTCATTGTTGAGATATATAGTTAAAAGATATTTATTCCAAATTCTCACCTCCTCTATAATATCCCCAACAGATTGTATACAGTATCTAGCTAAACCAGTTTAATTCCAAGGAAATCATTGGCATTCATGTCAGACCACTTCATTTTGAAGAGTACCGAAGGACTCCTTAAAGGGACTCCTGGATTTAAATAAAAATTTGTATTTTATCATCTCCAATAAAGCACTTAAGTTTCAAACATAACTATGACATCTACCTATCCCTATGTCACCTTCCCCTTTCCAAGTTAAGCTGGCACATTCTTCAATTTCATTCCCTCACCCTTTCTTATCTGAATATATTCCAATTTGCCTATATCCCTCTTAAAATGTGGCTTCTAGAACAAAATAAGTTTCAGATGTCATCTGATCAATGACAAATGATATGAGGCTGCCACCCCCTACTGTAAATCTTGTTCTTGTGGCTTTGCACCATAATATGAAATTGGCTTTCTGGCGAGTGATAATAAATTGTTTTATTTTAGATGTATAGTGAATTAAACTCCTTGGGCCTTTTAATCTGATGTGTTGTCAAGCCAGTCTCTTTAATCCAATATTAATCTTTTTGGACATATATAAAGAAATTTTGATTGTTTTTTTTTCCTTCATTCTAAAAGTAACTATCAAAAATAGAATTAAAAAATACTTAAATACTCACAATTCTACCAATCTAAGCATGTCAATTCAACTATTTAATTTTTTTCTTTAAGTCTTTCCTATATGCTTAGTAGTAATTATATCTTAGATACCATTTTGCATTATTTCATTTTATGTTATTTCATAAGTATGTTTCAAATTTCTAAATGGATTCCAACATGTACATTTTTTTAAACCTGCAAAAATTTCAATCAAAATGATATACTACAGTTTCATTAAGCATTTCCAGTTTCTATTATAAATACGCTTAGTTCCTTGGAATAAAGTCCCAGGATTATAAGGTTATAGGAACACCTTTATGAATCTATAGTACTATTGCCAAACTGCTTCCAAAATGGAAGGAAATGCTTATGCTAGGTTTTCCTTAACTCTCCAGGAATGACCATTTAAGGATATCTTTGTTTCCTTTGGATTATAGGATGGTTGTTACGGATAATGGGTTTCATTTATTAATGTTAGAAAATGAAGAGCAGTTATTATCCTTTTCTGCTTTATGTCAAATTCCCTAGCAAACGTTATGCACATATTTTTTATAACCTGGTCTCAGCTTTCCTTTCACAGATCACTTCCTATCTTCCTCACATCCTCCAGGCAGAGTTAGTACTTTCTATCTGTATGTTCCAAAGCCTTTTGTACCTGTGCATGAGTAAGGTACCTGTGCATGACTAAGCATGAGTAAGATATGATGAATTGCACTGTTTCATAATTGGTATCCACATGTTTGTATCTCACCTAGACTGTAAGTGTTTCAAGGAAAGGATGAGGTCTTCATTTTTCTCTTTCCACTACTGACAAATGTACCTAACATATAGAGCTCATTTTTATGAAGGAATGGAAAAACATACTCTTTGCATCTTGTCTACAATGGTAATACCATTGTAATGGTACCTTGTATTTTCATCAAAACTACTATCAAATTTAAGACTGCGTTCATACATTCGGAGTCTCCTGTCTCATTGGAACATTTAATGATACATATAGCTGTACTGTATCCCAGTCCAAATTTCTCTTTTTTGTCCATTATGTTGTCATGAAAGACTTTGGAAAATGCTGCCCAGAAATCCAGTAGATTATTTATACAGATTTGTCTGATAAAACAATGTATTTGTATTAAGAAAGGAAAAGATACTCCTATGGATTCTGTGATGTTTTTCTTTCTTTTTTTTCTTTTTTTTTTTAATCTTAATTGTATTTCCTTTCCATATTCAGAAATTGTAAAGTTGATGTGGGATATCCCGAAATGGCTACTGATCTTCATTCCATCCTGGTAGTCTCTAGCTTTTAGAAATAAGGCTATCTACTACTAAGGTCTCTAGTTTTACAGTTTCCAAGCTTCCTCTAAGTCTGATAAATTTTTGAGAAGAACCATAAATATTTCAGAAGGTTGAATTGACTGTTCCTTTATTTGGCACATCAGATATTTCTTGATCACTAGATTTGCATAAAAATAGCTTTCCAGTAAGCATTAAAAGTAGGCAGATTATTTAAAGTCATCAAGATATTACACTAATTATTTTGAGAAAAATATAATGGAGACTTCTTTTTTACAAAAAGTAATTTTGTTACTTTCATAATTATTTCAGTTGTTTATACAGATAAATCTTTTCCCACTTGATCCCAGTGACATCTCTCTTCCTATGAAAGACCCTCACCACTTCTAGTTCATCATCTCCTCAATTTCAGGTGAAACTGGAAGCACACAGTTCCAGGTACAATCAACTAACAGTTCAGTCTTATCACTTAAAGAACTCAATTTCTGCCCCAGACATTACATTATTTTGTTTTACAAAATAATTTTTCAATGGCTCAGCTATAAGACAGTAGTTTGACTGTCATGATCTTAAAATTTGCAATGAAAGTCCTGAAGTGATTGTATGTCATAAATTCCATCCTGCCCAATGTAAACCCTAGCAACAGGGCAAACATAATAAAAAGGAAAACCTTTTACCACCCCTATGAAATTCTTGACATTTCTCCATTGTTATGGGGATTTTCTTAGCTGAATGCATACACACAACTTTAAATCAGTACTTTTCCTTAGCAACCTCTCGTGATATTTTTCTTAAGTTTTACAGAGCTAGAATCATTAATCCCTCACCATTCAGAAAACAGAATCTAATACAGATTTCTATTTTTAGGCTTATGTGTTTCTAGGGCAATGTTTATCCTATTCCTCCTGACTGTTGGTAATCTCTCATTCCAGAGAACAAGACTGAAAAGAATGAACATCCTGTAATTAGGAAATTCAGTAAGTACCCACACTGACTACTAGAAAGCATAAAAATGAGAAAGCTAGCACTGGTTTTAGTACCTTAGATGCAGTGCTGTTTTTTTCAATGATGCAGTGGCAACAAGTGAACAACTGTTTCCTGGTATGAAAGGTATCCTTTAACTTCTGATCAGGAGTAACAGGTTCAGAACCTACTCTTCAGTTTGTGTATTTTTGTGTACTATGTGGAATCCTGGACATTTTCCCTCAAAATCCAACTATAAAAATATACTAGGGGAAGCCGGAATGGCTCAGTGGGTTAAGCGCTCACTTTGCAGCGCTGGGGACGGAGGATCAAATCCCAGCCCCGGCCCATGTGGAACCATATGCTGAACTGGGAGCTCCCCCAGTTCAGTTCTCTCTCTGTCTCTGTCTCTGTATCTCTCTCTCTCTCTGTCAAAAATAAATAAATAAAAATATATTAAAAATAAACTAGCAACATATATGACTACTTCTGTAGTCACATACACTTGAGTTCAGCTTAGTAATGCTTATTAATGGACAATTAACACCTTTGCAACTTAGCTGAAGAGCCTTCAATTGTGATGTTAATCATCTATTTTTTTATCATGATTAATTTCATTTTGATGTAGGCAGAAAGGAAAGTAATAAAATGAGAATTTGTAGTAAAAATGACATTTGTGGACACTTTAGAAACATTAGGGGTTTTATTTACATGTATTATAGAGTGATGAATGCAATGAAAAATGCTAAATCCCCACATTGTAGCAATGGATAAATTTTGTCCTGTGGTAATACAAATAACTGAATGAAACAAACTTGCTCTTTGTCGTGTGCTAACAGAATTATAATGTGGTCATACACCATAATTAGGGACACTTCATACTCTCAGGAATCTTGGAGTGTAGAAAGCAAGTGGAAAAAAGAATGTTATCTAATGCACCAACAATTCAAATGTGCACATGATAAAATAGTTCCTTTTAGTATAGCACTCATGGAATGAGATTTTCAGAATTTCTCAGTAACAGGTGTTAGATATATATAAATACACATGCAGAACTGTACATTGAGCCTCTATTTGTTTTCGATTCTTTGTTACTCTTCTTTTTTAAGCCAATGACCTTATTGCTTACTCAAGAACAAGTTATCTGAAATGACTATGTTCTTCAGATTAGAATATCCACAGGACATTATTTTGTGCTACAATAAAATCCATTTAGAATGCCTTATAAGACTGTGCGTTGTATATTCTGAAATAGAGGTATTTCAGCTGTAAGAGCTCCATCTATTTGATTATTCTGGATATAGAATTCATTGCCTGGTATACAATCTTCTGATTAAAAGCTCTATTAAAAATACATTTTGAGCAGTATACTTTTGACAGAATTACTTATTAACCTGAGGGCCATCATTCGCTCTTAAAAAGGATATTTTGCAAAGTTTAAGAAATTTACATATACCAGATAATCAAACTGACATTTCCTCCTTTGTTTCATTTTGAAGAATTGAAATACCCCATTTATAATCTGTACTGCTATACTACATGTTCAGTAATTGATAAGGGAGCCAGCAGAAACAATAGGGCATCAGCACACCCATTTAAATCCCTCCTGACAGTACCCTAGTTCTGGCCTTGCAGGCCAGTGGCCCAGGCACCAGGGGGCGTGCCAGACTCCTACGGACTTCCCAGAACTACCAGCACATAAAGTCTACACAGAAGTCTCTTCTTCACGATACTACTTTCAGAAAACAAACAAAAGAGAGACTGTATAGAGAAGACTGGAGAAATGTGGGAGCTCTCCAGGGACTCCAGGGATTCTCTGGAGTTGGAGGGGTCAGGGACCACCATGGTTTACATGCCCCTCCACTTCTATAGGGTGGGCAGAGCCTCTGCTCAGATGCTCTGGCCTACTGACAAGGTTCCTACAGTGCATTCCTGGAAGCACCACCTGAGTTCATTTTGGTCTGAATGAAGACAGCAAGCAGAAACAACTGGGCATTACTAATTACATGTATCTGGCCTCCCCACCTGGACCTGCCCTGGCTTAATAGGCCAGTACCCCGGATGCCTTAGGCACCTGCTGGGCTCTTACCTGCCTGCCCAAATCACTGACAGCTCACTGACACACACAACCTACACAGAGGCTGTTTCTACATGAGGCTACTTATTGAAGAACGGGAGAGATAGCTAATTTGTCTAATTCATATAAACAAATATAGATACTCTAATAAAAATGAAGACAGGACAATCCCTCCAATGAAGAAAACAGAAAATCCCCAGATAAAATAACCAAAAGGAAATGGAGAAGAGTAATTTTCCTGATAGAGAATTCAAAGAAAAGGTCTTAAGGATGCTTATCAAACTTGAGAGTGGAAGAGAGAAACTTAGGGATAATTTCAACAAAGAGAAAGTATAACAAAGAACTAAATAGACTTGAAGAATACAATAACTGAAATAAAAAACACATTAGAAGGATTCAACAGCAGATTAGTTAGCACAAAAGGATGGATCAGAGACCCAGATAAACAAAACAAAACAAAACAAAAAAACTAGTGGAAATCAACCAGTAAGAACAACAAAAAGAAAAAAGAATTAAAAAAAATGATGATAGCTTAAGGGACCTCTGGGATAGCATCAAGCTTTCAAACATTTGTATTATAGGGATCCCAGGAGAAGATAGAATGGGAAGAAAACTTTATTTAAAGAAATGATGGGTGAGAATTTTCTAATCTGGGAAAGGAAACAGACATCCAGGTCCAGGAAGCATAGAGAGTTCCAAACAAGATGAACCCAAAGAGACTCACAACACAACATATTGTAGTTAAAATGTAATATCAAAAAGTAAAGAAAAAAGACAATTTTGAAGGAACCAAGAGGAAAACAGTAAGTTACATACAAAGGAAACTGCATAAGACTATCAGCTTATTTCTCAGCACCAACTTTACAGGCTGGAAGGAATTAGTAGGATGTCTTTAAAACACTAAAATAAAGGAGCCTACAACCTAGAATAATTTACCCAGCAAGATTATCATTTAAAATTGAAGGAGAGATAGTTTCCCAGACAAGCAAAAACTAAAGGAGTTAATTGCCATTAAACACGCTTTACAAGAAATGTAAATGGTCTTCTTTAAGTAGAAAAAGAAAAAATATAACCAGAAATAAGAAAACACAAGAAAGGAAAAAAAAACCTCATAGGTAAAGCCAAATACTTAATAAATACAGTGAACCAGACATTTAAAAAGCGCCCACCCTTAATAAATACAGTGAACCAGACATTTAAAAAGCTACCACCAAGGAAAAAAGAAGAAAGTGTCAAACTCAAACTACTTAGTAGTAGTTATCAGATACACAACATAAAAAGATTCAATGCACAACATCAACAATAGAAAGTGTGGGGAGGCCATAAAAATGTAATCCTTATAGAATATATTTGAACTGAAACACCTATCAGCTTAAAATAGACTGCTATAGATTTAGAATGATATACATAAACCTCATGGTAACCACAAAACAAAAATCTACAAAAGATATACAAAGAAGAAATAAGAAACTCAAACAAAACACTAAAGAATAACAGCAAGCCAGGAGGGAAGAGATCAAGAGAGGAAAAACGAAACAGAGAACTATAAAAACAACCAAAAAAATAATGAAGAAAATGGTAGTAAGTACATACTTATCAATAATTACTTTAATTGTAAATGGATTAAACATTCCAATCAAAAGACATAGGGTGTCTGACTGAATTAAATAACATGCCTCATCGATATGCTGCTTATAAGAGACTCACTTCAAATCTGAAGATACATATAGATTGAAAGTGAAATAAAGAAAAAGACATTCCATGTCTTTTCAAATAGAAATGAAAAAAACCTAAAATAGCAATACTCATATCAGATTTAAAAAAAGACTTTAAAACAAAAAAAAAAATTAAAAAGAAATACAAAGAAGGAATTCTAAAAGGATCAATCCAAGAAGAGAATATAACAATTGTAAATATCTACACAACCATCAAAGGAGCACCTAAGTATATAAAGCAATTATTAACAGGCATAAAGGAAGAAATCCACAATAATACAACAATAGTTAGGGGATTTTAATATCTCACTCACATCAATAGATAGATCATAGAAAATTAATACAAAAATGTGCTGTAATGGCCTTAAATTTTACATTAGACCAGATGAAATTAAAATACATAGAAAATTTCATCCAGAAAATGCAAAATACACATTTTTTTTTCAAATGCACATGAATCAGTTTCTCCAGTATTGATCACATATTGGGCCACAATACAAGCCTCAAAAAAAATGAAAAGGAGATGCTGGAATAGCTTATTTATAGTTTATAGTTTGAGCACTTGCCTTGCAACTGAGAGGTCCAAATCTCTGTCCTGGCCCATGCAAACCCATATGCTAAACCGCTGTGCAACTAGTAACGGCCAGGATGGATTGGTGGTGAAGGTTCTGGGCTCCCATGCAGGAGGCCCCCAGTTCTGTTTCTACCCCATGAGGCCCCACATCTACCTGTGTGGAATGAAACCATATCACAACTCATGATGTACAACTACGGAGACTGTTCTGGGCCCTCCCCACTTCTCTCTCTCTTCCTCTCTCTCTCACCTTCTCTCAAACAGTAAAATAAAATTAAAAAATAAAAAAAGAGGAAAGGAAGGAGGGTGGGACAAAAGGAAGGAAGGAAGGAGGGAGGAAGGGAGGAAAAGAAGAAAAGAAGAAAAGAAAGAAAGGTATTGGTTTGTCTATTAGGAAATCAATGGACTGATCAATTGTAGTTGTGATTGAACCATCACTAGACGCTCTTTAAAGACTAACAAGAATCCTTATTGGCATAAAAGGCATGAACCAAATGTTCCATCACAGATTTCACCTTAAATAGAAAGCAAACCATATGATTTGCTCCATGCCTTTAACTGGTTTCTAAAAGGTGCAGTCTCCTACTAATACAGTAAATTAGGCTGGATTATAATAGAACCTTCAGTTTTGTCAAACCTATTTGCTATACACTGACTTGTACAAACATTGATTATAGCTTATAACTAGCCTCAGAAATTAAAAAGGGCAA
>PVKE010013983.1:11764-35756 GCA_004027555.1 Craseonycteris thonglongyai | reverse complement strand
GTTATTCTTCCAAGAGAAGTTTCATGAGATGTACAGATAAGCAAATTTAAACAAATGGAATAACAAGAGATAAGGTTTCCTAGGCAGAAAGATTTTTTGTTTTAATTTTTTTTTTAAGGAAAGACTTCCCTATATAATACGTGAAATTCAGTTTGGCTCTTGATAAATTATATCTAATATAATTTGCAATTAAGATGGTTGGAAGTGGGGAAGCTGGGATGGCTCAGCGAGTTTAAGCACTTGCTTTGCGGCCCCAGAGACCGAGGATTGAATCCCTGCTCTGGCCCAGGCGGACCCATATGCTGAACTGGGGCGTACCCCCAGTTCAGTTCTTGCCGGGGCCTATGCAGGAGGCCCCTGGTCCAGTTCCTGCCCTGTGCAGCCCTGTGCCCACCTGTGGAGTGAAACTATATGGAAAACTATTGCTGTCAACTGTGGAGACTGCTCTGGGCCCTACCTCTTCTCTCTATTTCTCTCTCTGTCAAAATAAATTAAAAAAAAAAAAAAAAAAAGATGCTTGAAAGCAATTAACTTAAATAACTTTTGAATATGAAGCAATATAATATAATGTTTAAAATCTTGGACTCTGGAGAGTCAGGCAACCTGGATTCAAATCAAATTTTTTAGTGTATGTGTTGCCACTTAACCTGGAAGCCCTTGCTTCCTCCTCTGTAAAAAAAAAATAAAAATAATTATATATCTACTTCAAAGTTTAAAGGAATAAATCAAACAACATTGTAAAGATATAAGCACAGTTCTGGTAGTATAATAAATCAGTAAATAATGACAACTATTCTGTAGGTCTCTAGTGCTTGGGAGATGTTTAGGCCAATGATAAGACATAAGTGTCACAGTCATAGAAGTATTAGTTCTTGCTATGAGTTTGGTTTTATTTCTTCAGAAATTATACATGAAGTAAAAATAACAGAGAGGTAAGGATAATCTAAGATGGGAAAATGCACAAAGAACCCATGGGAAAGATTAAGGGTTGGTTGGTGCATTGCAAAGAAAACCAGAAGCTTAGGAAAGAGTGGGTGTTTTAGTCAGGGCTTTCTAGAACCAATAGGATATAAGGTATATAGAAAAGGGGATTTATTATAGAATTGGCTCATGTAATTATGGAGACCAAGAAATCCCATAATCTGATATCTGCAACTGGAGACAGTGGTATAATTCAGAGTTAAAGAAGCCAGGGACATGAATCTGATTCCAAAGGCCTGAGAACAATGAAATCCAAGGTCCACAAGGGCAGACCTGAGTTTGAAGCTTGACTCAGCTGCCTACAAGTTGAGTGATCTAAATCAATTTATTTACTCTCTCTGCACCTTTCATATCTTCAAAGTCCTTGCAAAAATTAAATGAGATAATACATATCAAATGTTTAGCACATATCCTGACCCATAGTAAGCAATTCATAAATATTGGCAATTTTTACTATAATAGTCTCATTAATATGAGTACTATTGCTGTGACTCACTAAACCTTGATAGAAAAGTTTTACCTCTAAGAAAAGAGACTAGGCTAACTCTATCTAAATTGTTCTGTCAGTATTACAGAAACCTTGGAACTTAAAGGCAGCAGAATCTGAAATTGGCTTGGCTGAGATCTCAAAGATCTGATTTGCATTATATCAAAACACGTGTCGATGGCAATGACGATATCAGTGATTAATTATGAGTTGCTCAGACTAAGTATTATAAGAATTGAATGGAGGGAAAGAATACCATGAACTAGATCAAGACTGGGTCCTGCATCAGGAGCAAAAGCATGCAAGAAGCAAAACAGAATTTTTGTGTATAGTGTTATAAGTAGGGAGGTTTGGCTAGAGGGAAGGGGCCATGCTGGAGGGTTTGTGTGAGAGAGGCAGAGCTTAAAGACCTAGAAGGTGGGATCTAGGTGTGAGAACATTACCTTGTCAGAAAATGAACATATCTGTAATCACTTTGCCTGCTTTGAAGAATTTTCTTTCAAGGAAAGTAGTAGTATTCTGCAACGAGAAATTAAACATAATTTCTTTTTGTAGCTCTATTTACACATATTTTTTAAAGGTGTCATTGAAAATACTTATTAACTTCCTCATCATCAACAGTATGTTTTGTTAACAAAAGAGATTGTGTTGTTTCTCTTTCTTGCTTAATTGTATTCTTTATATGCTCTTAACCCTATAGCCCTTTCCCTAGAACAATGGTTCTAGGAAAGCCTTCAATTTGTTAATTTTTTTTTAAAACTAAGAATCTTGCTTGCTATATGCATGAGGAGACATAAATGACTATGTTCAATGCAGTATTGTTTGTTATCACAAAAATGATGAAATAACCTTAATCTCTATTAGTAAGAACATTAGAAATAAATTGTAGTATAGTGATATAACAGAATACTGTTCAATAGTAAAATGAAACTAACTCATTTAAGAATAATTAAAAAAATACACCAAGGTACCAAGTGATGTCTTCAGTCTGATAGCATTTGTATAAATTTTAAAATCCACACAAAACAATAAGAGATGTTATATAGAGAGACATGCATAAATTTAATAAAACCATTAAAGCATGGGTTGGAAAGATAGATCAAATTTATGACAATAGTTAAGATTGAGAAGGGACTGTGGGGATGGAATTGGGGAGAGATCAATTGGGCTTTGTTTCTTTTATAAAATAAATTAAGCAGAAAAAAAAAGGAGACAATATAAACATATACTCATCCAGAGAAGGTTTGCATGTAGGTTGTTATATTTCTCTCTGTAGTTTTTTTGTTTTGTTTTGTTTGTATTTTATTTATCTTATCAGGAACAAAAAATAAAGATAAAAATTATTATTTACCACTTTCAGCCATTTCTTAGTGGTCAAAGATACTAAATTGTAGTTATAAGATAAATAAGCCTTGGGGGATTTAAAGTATAGCATGGTGACTGGTTAACACTACAACGTTGTATATTTGAAAGTTGCTAAGAGAATAGATCTTAAATGTTCTCATCAGAAGAAAAAGAATTTGTAACTATGCTTGGTGATGGATGTTGACTAAAGTTAGTGCAGTAGTTATATGTTGCACCTAAAACTAATATTTTCCGTGACAATCATATCTCAATAAAAGAAAGATAAAAATTATTATTAAAGAATCGAATAGAATGCTGCATCTCACAATTTCTACTTTCTAAGACCTATTTTGTTATTCTCACTTTCTTGTCAATAGGTTTTATATTCTGAAAGATCTGTTTCAAGTTCCATTGATTTAGTATACTTTATTTTCTCACTTTCCTTTAAAAATAATGTAAATGCCATAAGAACTTGTCATCAGTCTGAGACAAGCATCCGTAGAGGTAAGTGACAGAGTGACTGTTGTTTTGCCTGGATTTATGTCTGCGTTGAGTGTTGTGAAGTTGATGAGTATTGTGTGTTGATTATGGGGCTAGTAGGGGAGGCTGGGTGATAGCCTAGCTCCTCAGCTCCAGGCGGTGCTGCTCTCTGCTCTTTGTTAAGCAGCTGATGACTCTTGTAAAGGCGTTACAAACTTTGTATTTTCACAAATTCATCTATACTTAAGGTTAATGTTATTATCCTGAGCATGTTATGCAATGAACTTTAGAGATTTTTTTTTTTTTTTTGGTGGGAGGAGGTGCGTATTTAGCTGACAGCTATAGTTAAGGCTTCAAAATTAATGAAGGATGTGTCAGGATATATTCTCGGTTATAATATATAGCATATCAAGAGATATTATTATTATAATGTATCCATGGAGTGGAGGAATCAGGAAATTGCTAGAATCACTTTGGGAATGCCAAAGATGTGATATAACTCCAGCCAAAGCAAAGAAACCTGACATTTTAGTTAGCCCAGTCTCATTATGGGAAAATACATGATAACTAGTTTAATTCTTTTAAACATTCAGAGAGTAACTTGAAGATTTCCATTAATATCTTTGTGAGCCCCTAAGCAGTGAAGGATTTTCCTTTGGGAACAACTACTCTTATAGGGTTCTAATTAATGTTTTGAATCAATGAAACAATAACCTTTTGTCTGTAGAAAAGTTCAATCTCTTCACAAGCAAGACTATTTCTTCATTGAGTCTAAATTTAGAAATTCAATAGCAAAGCAATAAATCACAAAATACAGAACTTGGCATGAGAAAATGAAATATGGGATGAGAAAAATGGAGTATGGGGTGGATAAAGGTGTATTACTTATATGAAAGAAAGAAAGACAGTGACAGGTGTCTGGGGGTTGAAAATCCATTAGTAAGATAAAGTCTGAATTCAGGGAAAGTATTTAAATCACCACAGTTAAAACGATAAAGGAAGACCAAGGAAGTGGAGGCTTTAATTTCCCATAGAAATTCTAAATTGAGTAAAGGAAGGCATTACTAATTGATATTTGCAAGTCACCCTAACTTAATCTTTATTCTTATCTCTGGAGCATATGCAGCAATTCATGAGAATGCCTGCCAATAATGCTGGCTGAGAGGAGAGAATACCCATGCTAGAGTTGATGTACTGTGCCAAATTTCAGCGGTAATTTTAGGTCACTAGTCCCAAGCCAAATATCTCTGCTTAAAAAAGGCAGCGTAATACACTGAATTGGGGAGATGGGGAAGAGAGACCCCTAAGCCTCCAAATTCTATCAGGGCTCCTCCAATAGTCATTACTTTAGTTAGATTTCTTTCTGTGTGGCTCCAGAAGGCTCTGCCTGCTAATGACAACTCATTTCACAGAATTACAGTTGTTTGATGATTGCGGGGAATGAAGCAAGCGTTGTCTGATGCACGCTATACTCCTTTTAACAGCCTTGCTGCAAGAGAATCTTTACTACAATGAGCATTAGAATTAAATGTGAGCTGTTAATGAAGGAAAATCTCTCACTACAAAATAATAGCTCAAAAACATGTGAGAGAGAAGAAACCTCTGAGAAATAGTATAGGACATTCCTCTGGTCTACTAGGTGAATTGATTGCTACAATGTTGAAATCTATGAGGTATCCATGCAGTAGGGTTTTTTGGGCCACAGATACATCAACATTAATCTTATTTGCATTTATTTAAGAATTCATAGGAACAGTTGTCGTAGGGAATAGGCAGTCCATCTGTGTGCAAGCAGACTCTTCCATACAATAACATTTGTATGATTTTGAATTTAGGTAGCAGTAAGTCTGAATTCTGAATAGCTTTATGTAAACTTTAATAAAAATGCAAATGGATTCTATAACACCATTTTGGCTACCACATTTGATTGATTTTCTTTGATGAGATTTTGAAGACTAGTTTGATTTACCATTTTTTTTAACCCATCAAAAAAGGACTGGAGTTGAAAGGATAGCGATTACTGACATTTCTGCTGCTCTGCTTTGCTCATTAAAGTGATTCGATCTGTAAACAGAGCCCCCCTTTTGTTTAGCTGCTTGAGCGATGCCTATTACAAGGCTTTCACAAAATGTTAAAAGAAAAATTGGTTTTCAAGTTTTATACTTCAGAGAAGACTGATTTGTTCAGCAATTTACATTTTGGTGAAAAAAAATGTTGCTTCTTTTTTCGACCTCAGCTTCCTTTTTGTAGCAATGCACAGTTGGCTACATGAGCATAAACAAATGTGAAACCACATACTGAGAGACGCTACATTAAGAAAGTGAAATAAATTCAATACACAGTCAGAAAATACCATTCTCTGTCATTCGCTGAAGGAAAGGATAATATGTTTCCTTGTGCTTGAGTCCTTTCAGCATAAAAAGGCCTAGAATACATCTCTGGGCTATTCATTACTTCTCTTGCTCTGAGCCCTCATTCATAAACCTAAGAAAGTAAGGTGTTTTTACTGTCTAATACTGCCTCATTTTTATTTAGTCTAGGACAAGGGATTTTTAAAAATGTTTAAAACCAGTGATTTGATGTGGTCCCTTCCTTACTAACAATCTAGCAGTCTCCTTTTTGGGGACAACTAAAGAAATCTTCCAATGTCTCTATGTCCTGGTTGGAGACCTTGGCTAAATTCACTCCTTTATTAAAATTGAAGACCTCATGGGAGCAACGTTGGTAGAGTGTTGCTATGATATTCCTTACAGAAAGATAACTTTCTCTTGATGTTCTGGCAGCCAGTAAGTAATCTGACTTCTCTTTCAAGGTGAAACCTAGTTATCCTGTTATCTCTGTTTTATAGCACTTTGCAGAAAACCAGGGGCTCTACAACCTCCTTCTATGCCCCAATTACCTGGGCAAAAATGAGAATAGGTATATAAAGATGACTCTACAGGCTCTCTGTTGCCACAAGGTCTTCCCACTTACTCTTAAAAAAAAAAAAATATATATATATATACACACACACACACCATATATACACACACACACACACACACACACACATATACATACATACATATATATGGTATAACATGGTGGTCTGATATGGTAAAATGATTACTACAGTCATGCTAATTCATGTCATTTCCTCCCATAGTTACCATTTTTTGTGTGTGTGTTGCCAGCACCTGAAATCTACCCTCTTAGCAAATTCACAATAGTCTCTCTTTGAAAGTCTCATCTCTTCTTCATCTAGTTAATGCTTACTCAATGTTTATATTTTAATTTAAGTGTCACTTTTTCAGGGAAGCTGCCAGCAATCTTCAATTGGATTAACGTTTTTATGTTATATTACACTACTATAGAATCATATTTTTCTTTCCCACAAGACATTCCAGTTTTTACCTGCGTTTGTGTTACTATTTGACTTCAAGCTCAATGAGACTAGGCATTGTCTCTGTTTTTACTGACTGTTATCGCAGATACATAGCATAGGTTCCTGATACTTAATTACCGGTAAATATGTAGTAAAATGTTGTTGAATTAATGTGCATGTAAATTGGCAAAAGATTCAATAAGGAAAACATTTCTGGCAACTATCAGTAATTTCAAATGTATTCACAGAAAGTCTAATAACTTTACTTTTTTTTTTACTTTTAATCTTATAACTGGAAGCACTAATTTTGCCAGGAAAAAAAGACTCTTTGATGCTTTATTATATATTTAAAAAGGCAGAAGGCAGAACACTTCTCCTAATAATTATAATAAGGCCGTCTCTTAGTTAAGAAATAAAGACTCAGAATTAAATTGTTTGACTCTTCCTACTGCACACAACATAAGTGCTTAACTAACTCTTCAATTTACACTGGTTGGGTAAACACTGCTGAGAGAAGTTTGCATAATAAAAAGGACTCTGATGCTTAATCAGCTGTGTCAAGATTTGAATTTACTTAATTATTAGTCAACACACATGTAAAGTATGTGTAGTGAAGTTGGAAGGGTTGTCTGGTGGAAAATATGGAACTATGTCTTGGTGCATATAAAGCAACCAGCTCTCAAAGACGCTTTTACTCTGGTGAGTAATGAAAGTTATCACTGCCATTAGCCTGGAACCCTTCTAAGGAAGATGTCATTTACTTCTCCCCTAAATATGCAATTTTCTGACTCATACCTTATGCTCCAGCCACACTGAATTTCTTACCTTACCCTAAACAAAGGCCCTGTTATAGCTCGTGCCTTTTTATACATCTGTCCCTTGTCTTACGTTTCTTTCTACTCCTTCCTGAAACAAGGCATGAATTTGGACTTTGAAGAGTCAGTGTCGTCAAACTTCAATAATGCTACTCCACAGATTTTATTTTTATGTGTACTTTTTGGTAAGTACTTTGTTTTATCTATATTCATATTACATATATGTTTCACTGATTTTCATAATCATTCACATTGGATAACTGATCCTGACCTTTTTTTTTGAAACAAAGTTCTTTTCTAAGACACTTATCTTTCCTTATTTCTGTGTTCTATGCCCCTTCCTCTCTGGAGTTCACCATTTTGTTTTTGGATAAAAAAGGAGCCACATACAAAATCTGACATGTTCAGGGGAGGCCAGCATGGTGGGCCCTACAAACTCAGAGACCAAAATTAACCACATACGAGGCCTGATAATGAAGTTCACGTACTCATCCTAGATAAAGTACTATATAGCTAATTGCTGAATATCACTACGATCACCTTTGAAGTACTCCTCTTGGGAAAGTATGGACCAGCGCCAGTGCCTAGTCCGCCCTTCAAAACAATTTTGGAACACTTCTTCTGGAATGACCAACAGAGCCATTGTCATATTAGCCTTGATGTCCTGCATGCCATCAAAATGTCTTCCTTTCAATATTTTTTTTATCTTTGGGTAAAGGAAAAAATCATAGGGGCCAGATCAGGTGAGTAGAGAAGGTATTCCATTATAGTTATTTGTGTACTGTCTAAAAAGTCCCTTACAGACAGTGCCTTGTGAGCTGGTGTATTGTCGCAATGAAAGAACCATGAGTTGTTGGTAAAAAGTTTAGGTTGTTTTCCTCTAACTTTTTCATGCAGCCTTTTCAGTGCTTTCAAATAGTCAACTTGGTTAACTGTCCAGTTGGTATAAATTCAAAATGAACAATCTCACTGATATCAAAAAAGGTTAGCAACGTTTTTTGACTCTTGATCTGGACTGACAGCACATTTTTTATAGTGGAGAATTGGCTGACTTCCTAACCTGTGCACTTTGACTCTGTTTCAAGGTTGTATTGCTACACCTATGTTTCATCACCAGGGATAACATAACCCAAAACATTGTCTTGCCTCTCCAAAGGGTCTTGCCAAACTTTGAATCGCCTTTGCTTTTGTTCTTCGGTGAGCTTCTTCAGGACCATTTTTGCACATACCGGTACTTTTTTCAAGTCAAAAAAGATTTTCAGTTCAGATTTTCCTAGTTGTTCCTCTATCAATATTTACTTGGTCAGCTATGCTTCTTATAGTTAGCTGATGATTTTGATACACAATTTGACAAATTTTTGCAATGTTTTTGTCAGTTCTACTTTTTACTGGCTGCCCTGACCTCTCTTTATCAGTGATACTTTCTTCTCAGAAAAAAAGTTTCATCCATTCGTACACTGTTGTTTTCTTTATGGCATTTCACCATAAACTTGTACTAACATGTCTCTGATTTCACTTCTACTCTTGCCAAGATTAATAAGACATTTAGTGTTTGTTCACTGCTCTAATTCAAATTATGACATTCTTGGGAGGGCACAAAAAAACATGCAACAATAGTGAACAATGCTCCCGCAAGACTCCCACACATCAACATGAACACAGCTGCGAGACACTGATATACCAAGCCTAAGAAACCTTACTGAGTTGTTTGTACAGTGCAGCCAGTGTAGGTGCATGTTGGCAAGCTCATGAACTTATTTGTTTGACCTCATAGAACTGAACATAAACATTCATAACTAAAAGCGAGTCCTGGCAGGTAGCCACATCCTGGGCCTGTAGTTTTCCTGACAAAGGTCAGTCTTCACCTTAAGTAAATCTGTCTATTGTCTTTTTGCATCTATAACGAAGTACTCTTGGAATGTCAGAGTAATCCCTTTTTTCCAAACCCTTCAGGGCACAACCCACCTCACCATAGCAGGAGACCACAAAACCCCTTTTTGTTATCTTGTTCCTAGAATACCATCTCTATGGGCTGTAAATGTTAATTATTATGTATCCTGTACTCACCAGTGTGAGACACAAAGAAGTATGTGTCTCTCTGTTTTATTTTTTATTCAACCCCAGGGATTTCCCTGTGCTGTTTTCTCCATCCCCCTTACTCTACCACCAATGGCTTTCATGTATCCCTCCTTATGTCTCCTTCTTTGATTTGAATGTAGAAAGTAAGCTGCAAAACTGCCATTTTCCGGAGCGTTTTTTGTCATTACCCTATAAGGACTTGGAATTCATGTGTAAATTTAAGTTCCTCCTAGCTTCATTTTCTCTCTCATATGTTCCATTTTTCAGACTATCTGTTACTTCCCTCTAATACCTTTTGCTTTGAGTAACTACTATATAATTGGGCACTTCTATTATTAATATATGATTATCTAAGAGACTATACAGAAATCCATTCACTAAATTGTAATTACACTCTCAGTAACCAAATATCGTACCTCTCCTACACAAAATATTTTTCTGGACCTTTAAAAACCTTACCAAATATAGAAGAGTTAATGTTTGCAATCCATCCCCTCTCCAATACGAACAAACTCAGCAAGCATGAAGGCCATTAGGTAAGTAAGTAGAGAGATAAAAATGATTAATTATAACCGCATAAGCATCTGTTGGTGATGTACATAGTTGCCTTGGCATTCGGATCTGTTCTGGGTATGGAAGTTCATAGGTAGAGAGTCTGTGAATGAAACTTTGCTATTCCTTAGTGGTACTGCAAGGTTTAGAGTATTGCTAGCTATTATTTTATGAATTTTACTCTCATTAATACCTTCATATGGATAAGGAATTATAATGTCTACCAGTTTGTCTAGCATATCTAGCCTTACAGTATGAGAAAAATAAAAGGCAAAACAAAACAACTATAACTCTCTACCGACTAATTTTTATTATAAGCAACATGAACAATAGGTATAAATTCAAGATTCTATCCATAGGTGATTGGAAAAATGTTAGTTTTGTCTGTGTTTATTTTCATAAATAATTATTGTTTTATTTATTGTATTTGATATTTAATATTATTTTACATTAGTTTCAAATGTGCAGCATAGCAATTGGCTCATATAATTTACAAAGTGATCCCCCAACTTAGTCTAGTACCCACTTGTACTATACATAGTTATTACAATATTATTGACTGTATTTATTACCTATGTTGTACTTCACGTCCCTGTGACTATTTTGTAATTACCAATTTGTACTTTTTAATCCCTTCACCACCTTGTTTCATAATTTTCCCCTACATATACTATATACCTTCCATATTTTTCTGATGTTTTTAAAAACAGGATCTAAAGAATCAGCCGGGTAAGTCTAAAGACTTGGAACCAAGGATTTTCCTCCTTCATTGGTAATAGGCCAATTCTAGTCTTTGTGTCACACGCTATGGCGTGATATTTTTTCCTAAAATAGATAATTTATGGAGAATAATTAAGTCTCATTGCCCTGAGATTTAGAAAACTAGAACTGGCTCTAAATGAGGGGTTCTCCCTTGTATGTAATGCTGATGAGAAAATAGGGTAATGTTTCTATTTGTGAAATACATTCTCAGACAATCTAAACATGCTCATTCTGAGCAGAAAACATTGAGCTATGTCAGTATTTAGAGAGGCAAGAAATTTGATCTTTTTCCTCTAGCATTTCCATCATATTCAGCCATCATCTTGGGCTGTCAAAGCTGTTTCATTAGTTATAAATCTGATTTGATTTGTGTTCATCAGTTACTGCATCAAAAGCTCTCTCAGGTTGAATGAATTTAAATAAAAAATAAATAGACTGGGTTAACTGCAGACTTTGTTTCCTTTACTTTGTGTAATACCAACTATTATTTTCCCCTTAATGTTTAAATCAGATTTTTTTCTTTGCCCTATTTGCTTCCTTCACCAATGCCTTGCACTATCTGTGTGTTTCAGAGTATATTTTGGTTCTTATTTGAGGACTATTTTAGAGAAACAGTTTTCATTACTACTCACTATTATTTCTTATTTTATTGTTTTAAAATTTATTTATAGTGACTGCTTCTTATTTAATTTTTAATTGAACCTTGATGATATAGCAACTTCCATCTATTTTTCCATTTTTGCCTCCTTCTATTTATTTATTTATTTATTCATTTATTCATTTATTTTGTCTTTTTCTGTTTAACAGGCAAAAAATAGTTGGTTTTTAGTTCAGCTTAAAGAAAAGGTCCAATTTAGTCAAATTAAAACTTGTGACCTACTGAGTTTTCTAAAGCATCTGTGCATGAAATCATAATTTGCTTCTTTGAAGTGGAGTTTTTAGGTAGCTTCTCCTATTGATAATATAAAATACATTTTTTCAACACTATTTAAGATTTTTTTTATGTCTTTATTTTAAAAGCTCACAAATTTTGTTTCCTGAACTAGTATATTGGCTTAAACTGTTCCAGCATATCAATTTAGGTGGGTTTTGTTGTTGTTTGTTTTTGTTCTCACATATTAGCAGTCATTATGTTTTATTGTCTTTACTAATAAAATTGGTCTATGAATATACTTTAACTTTCAGCTTATTTGAATGCCTTTTGCTTATGCTGGTGTGTTAACAATTGTTTTTTATTATATTTTTCTGGACTTGTTTTCATTCATCTTTTTTCTGCTCTGTATATAGAAACAACTATTTTCTCACTCTCCTCAATCCTTTCTACAAAACATCTTTAATGTTTTCTTTCTTTCTGAATATCTCTAAACAGTCCTCAAATACAGATTTAAGTAATTATAAGCAGGTATTTTGATGTAATAATGACTAATTAACTACTTAGCTCTTTGTTGCTAGTTTATTACCCTTTAAGTTATGCAATACCGGATTAAAGCCAGCTAAATATTGTTAGTGATATTATAATTTTCTCCTCTCTGGATTACTGTTTGTGACAGGTATCCTGATGATTGATTTAGACTTGTGTTTTACAGGGGGAGGTGTGCTCTTTACAAGAATGATTGAATCTAATACCCACAATTCTATGCTGCTAGAGACATGTCTCCTTTGCCTAATAAACATTTGTTGAAGATGCTACTATTAGTAATTGTTTTTTTCCTATATCAACTACTCAAACTCCTTTAAAGTTATTTACATAAGTCTAATCAATTGAGAATAAAACCCTATTTTTAAAGAATTTACTTGTGCTATAGGAAGCTATGAGTAATTCCAGCTAAAGGAAGATTTAGTAGAAATATAAAGCAAAATTATTTCAAATTTTATTGGATTTTTATATCATGAAATCTGAGGCATTCAGTTTCTTAAGAGAACACTCACTCTGCTCTCTCAAAATGTGTTTATGCTATAACTTATGTGTACTTAATTATTGTATACATTGTCTTGTTTTATTGACATAAATGTTGGACTTTTATAAGTTGATTTTCACTTTTGTTTCTATAGCAAATAATGTGATTGAACACAGCTTGATGTGCAACCATTGATGGTAAAACAATTAAATCTTAAGTCAGGGATCATTAGTACTAACAAATTTCTCTCTATTATATCAATTTACGCTCCACACCATATGAAAATACTTCACTCTTGCCAACACAGAGTTTTCTATCTGTCTGTTGTACCAGCCTGCTGTTACCTAGGGTGTCTAGTTCTCTCTCTTTTCTCTGTAGCTCTATAATACAAGTAATATTTCAATATCTTCTTATCTTAAAAAAATTTCAGGGGAAGCCAGGATGGCTCAGTGGGTTAAGTGCTTATTTTGCAACCCCAGGGACTGAGGATCAATCCAGGCCCAGGCCCATGTGGACTCATATGCTAAACTGGAGAGTGCCCCCAGTTCAGTTCTCTCTCTGTCTCTGTATCTCTCTCTCTCTGTCAAAAACAATAAAACTAAATCTTTAAAAAAAAAAGGTTAATTTATGTTAAAAAAAATTTTCAATCTATATGTATATGAATAAAATATAAATCTTCTCCCTGTCCTTTATCAAGGGTAATTACTCTCAACAATTTAGTTAGAATGTGTTTTACACATACATTTCTAGTCATATTTTACTGATATGTATGTTTATGATTCTTTTACATACACATATTAAACTACATACATTGAGCTGTCTTCATTATTTCTTCACTTAAAAATATTAGCTTGGGGGAGGCCGGGATGGCTTGGTGGGTTGGTCGCTCGCTTTGCAGCGCCGGGACCGAGGATCGAATCCCGGCCCGTGCGGACCCATGTGCTGGGCTGGGGGTTCCCCCAGTTCAGTTCTCTCTCTGTCTCTGTATCTCTCTCTCTCTCTCTCTCTGTCAAAAACAATAAAAAAGAATAAATAAAATAAATAAATAAATAAAATATTAGCTTGGTCAAAAAGTCATTGGTTTTTTTTGTGTGTGAGTAAATGAAAGGTGATTCATTTATGGAAAACACTACAACTTTTTGGCCAACCCAATATAGTAATAATATGAGTAAATTTTAATAGTCAATTGTATGATTTTTTTATCTTGTTCCTTTTTAATAAACATTTACTTTGTTTCTAATTTTTTCTTTATTATATTTAAATGAGTACTCATGATTGGCAATGCTGGGTAGAAAAATATAAACACATATAATTTTTTTAGATATTACCAAATTTATTAATGCTTGTTAATTAATGAATAGTGTTAGTTACTTTTCCAATGTCTTTGATTCTTCTTAGCTTTTTTTTTAATCTATAAATTTTATAAAGACATTTTTTAATAAATTTTCCACTTTGTGGATTTGTTATTTTCATCATAGTGTTAATTTTGCTTCAATATTTTAAAACTATATTTTCAGTGATACACATTTATGATTATTATATCGTCTTTGTGGGTTGTTCTTTTATGATTTTATGTTCCTCCATATTTCTATTATTAATTTTTCTTTAATTCTATTTTGTCTAATATTAGTATTATTACAAGAGCTATCCAGCAAAAACCCAGCTATAAATGCCTCTATTTTTACGTTACATGGCTGGATACTTTCTGGACAGCCCTCATATACCAGCTTTCTTTTTTTGTTGTTGTTATTTGCTTGGAGTACTGTTCTTTCTTTATGTACCGCATGTGTATAGAATTAAGTTAATAATAAACCATAGATTGTAATGTACTATCATCATTGATCATCTTTTATTTTTATTTACATATTATTTATTTAATTTATTTATGTTTTAATAATTAAGAACACTCACTAGTATATCTATGTACAGGTGTTGCTATCACTAATGTGTCAAATATAGTATATACTTTTTAGGGTTAGATTTATCATTTCTAATCAAATTGTCATTTTGATATTTTGAACATTTTTGACAGGATTTTTGTAATATTTAATTAGTTCATCATTGATTTTAATCTCATTGTGTGACCAATGAAGACCTCACTTCAGGAGCAGAAATGCTGGGTCTATCATTTAAGTGTAGTTTGTACTTTTTTTTAAAGATTTTTGTTTGTTTGTTTTTGACAGAGAGAGACAGAGACAGAAAGATAAAGAGACAGAGAGAAGGAGGAGGGCACAGAACAGACCATAGTTGCACATTATCGGTTTTTCCACATAGTTTCATTCCACAGGTGGCTGTGGGGCTGCGCAGGGCAGGAACTGGGCGGGGGTCTCACCCTGGTGAGAACCGAACTGGGAGCACTCCCCAGTTCAGCTTATAGGTCCTCACAGGTCGGGGCCAGGATTCGATCCTTGGTCCCTGGGGCTGCAAAGTGAGTGCTTAACCCACTGAGCCATCCGGGCTTCCTCAGTTTGTACTTAAAAAAAATTATTTTTAGCCTCTTGTTTCATGGCCAAAATATTTAAAAGTCATTTGACCATTTTTGTGGGGTTTAGTTGGTTAACTATGAATAATATAAGAGAACAAAGGAAAAGATCACCACTTCCAACCAGTTCGGATTAAGGATTTATCTGTTTGGACTCTTCTCTTAGGATATTTTATTTATTATGTGTAATAGATACATAATTATGTGCCCTGCAAAAACAAAGGTACTAGTGTCCATTTATATATTAAATATTTAGTAGAGCTTAATTTCTTCTTCTTAAAGATAAATTACATTTCATAGAACATACCATATTTTCTTTTCTCTAGCACAATAAATCAGCTAGTATAGTGATTATTAAATGGTGGTCTGTGGACCTCTGAAGAACCCAGAGATCCTTTCTGGAGGTTCAGGAAATCGAAACAATTTTTATAATATTACAAATTATTTATTTATTTATCTATTTATTTGTTTGTTTATTTAATTATTTTTACTGTGTGGACATTTACACAGAGGATACAAATTCCATGGTAGAACAAACTCCTGGAGTCTTAACATGAATCAAGGTAGTGACAATATATCATACTGGTAGACATTTCTTCAATGCCATGCAAGTACAGAAAAGAAAAACAAAACACCATTGTCATTTAGAAATGCTTTGGATGAAGCAGTAAAATTTATAAATTTTATTTAATCTCAATCCTTGAGTATATGTCTTTTTAATATCTTGTGTGAGAATGTATGCATAAAGCATTTCTGCTCTATGTCACAGGGTGATGGTTGTCTCATTGTGCCATTGTTGAGAGCTGAACTTGCCACTTTTTCAAAATGAAATATTATTTTTGCTTAAAAAAACCTATGGTTATTCAGACTTGAGTATTTGGCAGACGTTTCTTCAAAAAAGAATGAAATGAGCCTGTCACTTCAAGGAAAACAGCTGACAGTATTTGTAGTCAATGATAAAATTTGAGCTTTGAAGTTAAAATCAAAATTATGAAAAAAATGTACCCACCATCATAAACTTGACATTTTCTCAATATTTAAAGACAAGGTCAGCTACATAAATTTCAGACCTCAGTGCAAAGTAGAAATATAGGACTTCTTGTTCAAAAAGTGGAAAATAGTGGCCTTAGAGGTACTAAAATAGAAAGCTTCTTACTTTTTTCCATGATTTTTCTCTTGACTTGTCACGGACTTTATTATTTGCTACTTAATGTTGTTCTAATTAAAGAAAATTAAAATCTTAAATTACTAGCATAAATTTTACTGTTTATATTGTACAATGCTAGTTTTATATACAGCTATAAGGACATACGCAAAATCACAATTGTACAATTCATATTTTCATAATTCATACGTTCATTTTTTTTGTTCTTACAGACGAGCGAAAATGCTGCACAATCCTAGGCAATTGTTTTTACTGTATATTTCTTAACATTTGCGTGTTCTATCAACATCATCTTCAGCTTATGTACGACTAGGGAAGGACTGAAAAGAAAAGAAACCATGAATTGCCCTATCTTTCATTTTCTTACTGTCATCGTTTTCCAGAACTATGGTTGGCTATTACTGGAAAAGAACACCAATAAGAAAGAATATGATAGATTTCCTAAATGATTTGTCTTTCCTAGACTGCACTGCCTTTTTTCTGCATTTGAAACAAATTCTGACTTGATTGAAAAATGTGGTTTCTCAGGGCTGTTAACACTGCCATTTACTCAGCCATAGAGTAAACAAGCTTACCTTGTGCTTACTTTGCATGTCACAGAACTCCCCCTCCACATTGTGGGTGCACCAAACTTTGTGATCATAGGTCACTCAAGGGCCAAGAAGGGCAAATATTTCACACATAACACATTTCTCTTTTACTTTATTGTACTATTGGGTTTCACTTAACAAAATTCAAAGACAAAATTATTAAAAATTTCAAGATGGCAACAGCAGAATATTAAACCAAGCATTGAGACTTTTTGAGTGTAGGGTCTTCTGCAACTACACATTCAATAAAGCTAGTCTTCCCTGAAGACTTTTATGAGATTAGTGATAATATTGATAAGTGAGAATTGTTGATATTGTATTATGAAATATGTCAACATATGAAAGATTTACATAAACCTGTAAACCAATGTTTTTCTCATGATCAATACATAATATTACAAAATCATGAGTAGATAAAATATTCATTCAAAGCTCAAAATAGGCCAATGGATTTTAATGTCAACAGAAGACAAAAGTTCATTACTTTCTGGTCTCCGGCCTGAAACAAACAAACAAACTAACTAAAATCATATAGAGAAAAATGTCATGCAAATAAACAACCATAATAACAAAGTAGTATGTAACATGTCTATTGAAACACAAGGAAAGTACCATATGCTCAGTGACTTACATGAGTTAATATTTGATGAATAAAAGTAAAGCATAAACAAAGACCTTTAATAAAGTACTCATATTTTACCAGCATACCAAACCTTTTCTAAAATAAACAGTTCTTTTCAACTTATTCATGGTTTCCCTATGCTAATACTAATAATTAAATGAAATATTCTAAATATGCATCGGTTTTTGACTAAATAGTTATATGCAGATCCACTCTTCTATTTCATTGTAAGAAAGAAGAAAGTCTATAATTTACTCACAAACATCTTCTATACTCAATTTGGGTAACATTCTGCCCATTTCTCCTATTGCTTAGTATATCTGATTTGCAACTAGAAGAGATAAGGACATATACACAAGAAATACCATAGAAATGTAATACAAATCAAGTAATTTAAATTAAAATATAATTATATTTTTAGATTATTTTAAGAAATACGCTCAGTACTATAGACACTAGAGCAAGATTGGTCAATCATATAGTGTAAAGTTACATAATCTTTTGTGAAAGCAATATATCAATGCACATAAAAAATCCCCCCCACCAAAAAAAATTCATAGTCTTAATCCAGGAGTCTAATCAGTAGAAAATGTATTGCAAAAACATATTCAAACAAAGAAAATAACTATATACACAAAATTGTTTATTATTGTATTAAATGTTAAATATTAATGAAATATGGAATTAAATCATTATCCAACAAAGTGATTAAATATTATACAATCATAAAATAAAGAAAGCACTTACATAAACATGGCACATGTTCAATAAGTCAAAATGATAATTACAATGAGCAGACACTGGGATTAGAGCTATTTAAAATCATCACTGCTTTTGAATAAATGTCATTGGGGAATATGCAAAAATAGAAAATTTATGCCAGGCTAATAGGATTATATTTGGTTTATTTCCATTTTACTGAACATTCTTTAATATTGTTTTTTCTTGGTAAAAACAAACACAAACAAAAAACCAAGAGGCTTCCTGAGGCAATTACAATATAACACATTGCATTCGGAATTGAGATTCAGGTTGGAAACATAACTCTCTCATTTATATATATGTGATTGTAGATAATTGACTTAATTTTGTGAACCTTAGTTTCATCATCAGTTAAACATAAATTCTCCCAGCCCTCCAGAGTTATGAAATTAATTGATTATGTATGTGAAAGTATTGCTTAAAGTCCCTGAAACATAGTTGATATTCGGAACATTTTAGTTGAATCTTGTATCAGGAAAATTTTTTTTTCCTTCTAATATTTAAAAAATGCTAATAAACTATTCCAAAATGCTTAACATACTGGCCTAGAGAAGGTTATATACTCTGGGAATTTTACTTTGGACACATTTTGATTGTGTGGGCTTGAATAATTTTAAGTAAGAAATTTATTTTTATCTCCAAAAGCCATTCGTTATCTTACCCACAATGATCAAAAGGAAGTCAAATGTAGGTATGTATGTAGCTTAGGCAAAATGCTTTGCTGTATCAATAAGCAACTAACCTGCAGTGGTCTTCTATAAGAAGACTTTCGAAGTCAAATTATTTAAATGTTTTGTGTTGTACAAATAGTTGCAAAGAATTGTAAATTCTTTAGTGTTTATTTATTTACAGGATTCTATGGAAACAACTACAGACCACCTACTCATGTGGTGGAAATAGCACAAAAGTGGCATCTGAAAGAACTGTGTTCTTGCAAATTTAGCTTTATCTGTCTCCTCTTCATCTGTAAATGTAGGGCTGGATTAAAAATTATTTGAGGTATTTTAAATACTTTGTTTTTATGATTCTTTCTATCATCTATCTATCTATCAATCATCTATCATCTATATCTATCATCATTTATCAAATGATCATGCATTTCTTGACAATAGAGCACACATTTAATAAGAAGTAGCTATTATATTATTCATCAGCCAAGTGTGTCCACAAATACCTGAAGTTAACTTTGTTGAGAAGGTCATGTAGTTTTTTAAATATTGTTGTCTTGCAGTCTAAGTTTCCTCCTTGTATATTTAATGATGGAGAAAATATCTAGTACCTCATTATTGTAAGAAAAACTATAAAATTACAGTATAGTCAACAAACCAACTTTAGTGGGAGAAGTGAAGCTAATAGTTATTATTTATTATGTTTCAACCTCCTTTAAAGTACTTAGTAGATGTTATTGTATTTAAAACTCAAGGCAATCTCTCAGGTAAATACTATTTAGTATGTAAGGAATCTGATACCCAGAAAGCATGTAAAACTTTCCCTAAGGCCATGAAGTTAAGTAGCAAAATTTGGGTGAAAACCCAGGACCATCTTTGTCAAAGCCTAAGCTCTTTTGTGGTATGCTGTACAGCCTTGGCAGAGCAACTTGGCTACTGAGTTTCTCTAAATGCCTCTCTTGTTTATAATAACAACATCTATAGGTAGTTGTAGGTGCCTTTTTACAAATGAGAGAAAAAGTGTCCATTTTAGTTTTCAGGACCTCAAGTGAGTAGAATGAAAGCAGAAGCTTTATGTCAATTTTTCAAAAGACACCAGAATTGGGAACAGCTATACAAAAATGAAAAATTGGAGCCAAGCAGAATAAGCTGAGAAAAGACAACAAAGATGTGATTGAGAAAGTATGTGTATTGAATTATTAGACAGGGTGAGGAGGAAGAAAAAAAAGATGTTTCTACTAATGATGACTGATAGTTAGCAAAGATGTTTGTGAAACAAGATAACCCATTCTCCACAATTCAAGTGACAGGACCAAATCCAAGTCTGAACTGAAAAATGTGGCTATGATAGAGTGCACTAGTATGAGCGTCAAAGGCATAACTCCATCAATTGATGTTTCCTGCGACTAAAGCAAGATATTACTGAAGTTGCACGTTCATCACTTTCTAAACTAGATGTCAAAGATCTTAAAACTCTCCAGAAGAAAAAGTCCCATCTTTTATATTGTGAAAGAGATAAAGCACACAGCAGGAAATGTAATTCTCAGGAGGATTCTTCCCAAAAGATTTGATAGAGCATTTCTTATGTGGTTTTAAATAAATACCCTTCACAGAAATCTTAGCTTTGGACTTAGTTAAATAATATGTAAGGACAAAACAGATTGGAACACAGAGCATTTCCATGAACCTGAATTTCCATTATAGAGTACATGTTAATCAGCAGTCTGTAAGTAAGCCAAACGTTCTTCTGTGATATAGCTCACAGGGGTGTAAATCTGTGAAGATGGGGCCACAACCACAGATTTGGTCCATGGATGGAACAGTGTTTTGGGGGGTTATAGACGATACACTTAATTCCTTTCATCTTCTGTGGTTCCCAGCACTGGATCTTCTTTTCCTGATCACAGGAACATGTAGCCAGGTTTCTCATCACTTTCTTTTAGGAGATGAGTATCTCCAATTTCTCTACTTAAAGGATAATTGTGCTTGACCACAATTTCATTTTAGCCAACCTTAGTTTAGTCATACTCTTTTTTCCCCATGCATTACCTTATCACTTGGGATTGTACTTAATCATTTGATAACTGATTAGTAAGAAATGGGAGATGTCCTAGTTATCTATTTCTCTGTAACAAATTACTCTAAAACCTAGTAGCTTGGAGCAACAAACATTTATTATGTCATAGATTGTGTGGGTCAGTAATCTGAAGTGGCTTAACTGTGTGGTTCCATCTCAGAGTCTTGTTGTTGGCCTGGTCTGCCATCATCTGAAGGCTCAACCCAGGATGATCTGCTTCTGAGCTCACTAGTGTGGCTATTGGCAGGTCTCAGATCCACTTCTGAGCTCACTTGCAATTGGCAACTGACTTCTCCAATAGCAAGCAATATCAAAGAGCAAAATAAAAATAGCTCGTGAGATTGTTAAATACTCTCTATCGTTGAGAACAAAGCAAGGTTGTCTGGTCTTACTCTTCTTATTTAGATTGAGTTGGGGATGCAAGTAATTTCAATGGGGCAACAAAAAAGTTAAGGTCATAAATAGAAATGAACAAGTAAAACTGTTTCTTTAAAGATAATAAAACCTTTAGGGAGAACATCCTCAGAAATTTACAAAATAATTACTAAAATAAATTAGTAAATTTAGAATGGTCATGTAAAAGAACTATGCAAGAGTCCAATTATTTTAATATACTGGCAATTAATTAAAAAATAAAAAATGTATTTAAAAATTAAAAGGTTTGGGATGACAGGATAGCTCAACAGGTTGAGTGTTTACCTTGCAACCTCAAGGTCTGGGGATCGAATTCCAGCCCCAGCCCATGTAAACACATATGCCAAATTGTGGCACTACAGGTAACTGCTTGAACTGTGGCAAATGTTTGCACCACCCATGCTGGGGACCCCAGTTTAGTTATCGCCTTTCACAGCCCCACATCCACCTGTGTAGAATGAAACAATGTCACAACTAATGATGCACAACTATAAAGACTGTTCTGGACCCTCCTCCTTTCTTTCTCTCTCTCTTTCACTTTCTCTCAAACAATAAAATAAAACTTTAAAAAAATTAACAGGTTAAAATTTCTTAGGAACAATTTTAACAAAAAACATGTAAGATCTTTTCACTCATAATAGGATATTCCTAAGAGAAAATATAGAAGACCTAAAAACAGAACACTTAAAATAGTTTAAAGAGGAATTGCAAGTAAACGTGTTAGCTAACAGATTGAATACAAAAGTAGAATATATTCCAGAACACACACACAAAATTTTTTTTTGTATAAAATACATTAATCAAACAATTGACAAATTTTGAAACAGGTTGAAAATTAAATAACTATATTATATTATTATATGAATGTTAATTTCTAAATTTGATAAATGTCTTGTGGTTAGGTAATAGAATGCCTTGTTCTTTGAAAAGAAACACTGAAATATTTAGGTGTAAATATTCATCATGTCTCAAACAGTTCAGAAAATAAACATGTGCTTGTGTGATTGTGTGTGTATGTGTATGTGTGTAGGCTGTCCAGAAAGTATTCAGCTGTGTAATATAAAAAATAGAGGCATTTATGGCCGAATTATTTTCAGACAGCCCATGTGTGTGTGTGTGTATGTATGTATGAAAAGAGAGAGAGAGTAAATAAAAGCATGGTAAATATTGACATTTGGAAAATCTGGGCAAAGTTATGGAAATTCTTTGTAATAGTTTTGGAAGTTTATTCTAAATGTAAAAGTACTTAAAATAAAAATTCTAAAAACTAATATTAAATATAAACAATATAACTTTAGTCATTTTAGTCTATAATAGAAATTTCAACATACCTTTCTATTCTGAAGACCACTGAAGCCAGTACAATTTTAAAGAGTTAGGTAGGAATATAATAAAGCCATAGCAGTTAAGACTATGTAATTTCAAAATAGTCATGGAAAATTAAAAAATAAAACTGAAGTGATAACTGAGAAATTATGTATGACAGAGATAGAATAGCAGTTCAGTTGTTAAAAGATGGGTTATCAGTGAATGGAATTTGGAACAATGGGCTATCCATACAGAAAAAAATAAAATTTGTTTTTTACTTTTCAACATCAAAAAAATCTAGCTCATTTAAAAAGCAAAATGTGAAAGGAAGAATTTAAACTTTCAGAAGTCCAATACACTATCCATTGTGCCACAGAACCACCTTAGAGTTCAAACTTTTAGAAGAAAATATTTTATTGACTTGGACTAGAGACATAGTTCTTCAATATTATATAACAAACTCCAAACCATATGAAAAAGGGCTGATAAACTCAACTACATTTTCAACTGCATCAAAATACACCTTGCAAACATAAAAAAAGAAGAAAAAAATAGCCTGGAAGGAGATATTTAAAGATTTTAGTACTTAGAACGAATTCCAGTGAATTCTTACTACTCATAAAAAAAGAAAGAAAAGAAATAAGAACATTACAGAAAACCGAGCAGAATATATGAGGAGGCAGATCAAAGAAGAAAATTTAGTAGACCAAAAATAAAGAAAAAGTTTTTCAACATTCAATATTCTTAGTAATTAGGGAAATAAAATAAAAGCCACAAAGATATGATGCCAAAAGCATAATAGATGCAAAGAAAAAAATAATAAGTTGGAATTCATCAAAATTATGAACTTTCATTCTTCAAAATGCATTGTTAAGAGGATGAAAAGACAAACTAAAGAATGGAAGAAAATATTTGTAAACCAAATAGATGATAAAAGACGTGTGCCCAGAATGCAAACCAAGAAAACAAAACAAAACAAAACAAAACAAACAAACAAAAAAAAAACTCTTAAAAATCAATGGTAATAAAACAACCCAATTTAAAACTGGACAATTTGAAGATACTTCAACGCAGAAAGATACTACTGTGGCAAAAAGGCATAAAAATGCTACTTATTATTCATTATGGGAATACCAATTAAA
>PVKE010013983.1:0-11664 GCA_004027555.1 Craseonycteris thonglongyai | reverse complement strand
AAATGCTACTTATTATTCATTATGGGAATACCAATTAAAAACCACAATGAGAAACCCCTATGCACCTACTAGAATGGCTAACAACAGCAATAGAAAAATTGACAGTAGAAAGTGCTGGAGAGGATGCAGAGATGCTGAAGCTCATGCTTTTCTGGTGTGAAATGGTACAGGGACTTTAATACTTAGAACAACCCAGTGAAAACTCCATAGTTTAAAGACAGAAGAAACCAAGGATATGAGAAGTTACATTATTTGCCCAAGGACACCCAGCTTATGATTCTAGTTAATTTAAACATTTAATTACTTATATAACTATAAGTAATATGCAGAGTCCATAGAAATAAGACTTTTTGAATCATTTATCGTAAATACTTCTGCATCGAAAGTGCTTCTTCTGGCTTCTGAAATGTAGAGATGACTGGGAATGTACAGTTTTACACTCCTATAATTAAAAGGAGAAGAATTTATCTCTTCCTTTTCATTTCAGAAACCCTAAACACCTAGAGAAAATGACTTTAACCATTGACCGAATAGTAGCAGTGTTAAAAAGGGAAAAAAGGGATATTATGGATATTACACTCCCCTTCCTTCTCTACTGGGTGTGAAGTCCTTTCTCTATACGTATTTGCTGTTCCTCTTCAGATGTCCACATTATTTAACTGCCAGGAACTTTAGTCAGGATTGAGATATCATGCCATGGCTTGAGGTTTAAGAAGAATCTATTACCACCAAAGCAATCACTGTACATTGACAAAATCTATATTTATAAAACATTTTGAAATATTTTCTTATATTTTAAATTTCAACTATAGGGAATAAGGTAGTCCAAAATAGCAATGTTTTTCTATACTAGAGAAATGAAGAATAATATAAAAATAAAAGGTAAAAGAAATCTTTAGGCATGAATTCTATTAATAGAATGGATCAACCCCAAATATTTCTATAGGAATAAAAAATGCTGTGCTATGGGATCGATGTAGGATCCTAAGTACTTTTAATTGAAAAACATGCTGTTTAGAAAAGAGAGTTAATAATATATAAATGCCATAGCAAGATACACAATTATACCTGTTATTTCATTCTCACATATAACCTCATTGGTTAATTAATAAAAATGTACAACTGTGAAGCATGAAAATAAATGGTACAGAATCCATTTTATAGCATTTTGAAATTGTACCATCTATATGATAAGATAAAAGCTTATGTGTCTTGACACCTAAAAAACACATACCGATAATTTGATTTAAAATTTTCTTTCCCAGCACTTTTAGCCTTTAATGCCATACTCTTGGCATAAAATTTTTACCTTGGGATCATTACTTATTGCTTTAATCTCATGTTTCAAAGTGTACTTTTGGGAGAAAAAAATAACTCTTTTCAAAAAGGTACCTATCGGGGAATGCTGGATGGATCATTGGGTTCAATGCTTATCTTTAAGCCCCCGTGGCCAGGATTTCCCAGGGTCTGAGGATCAAATTCTGGCCCTGGCCCATGTGAACCAACATGCTGAGCTGTGGGCTACTGAACTGGGGTGTATCAGTTCAGTTCTCACCAGGGTGAGACCCAGGCCCAGTTCTGGGGCACAGCTCCACCCCCACCTGTGGAATGAAACTATGTAGAAAACTAATGAAGTGCAACTATGGAGACTGCTCTGGGCCCTCCCCCTTCTCTCTCTCTCTCTCTGTCTCTGTCAAAAACAATAAAAATAAATCGTTAAAAAAGGACCCATTTTTCCACAATCACTATGCCACTCTCACTTTGACATTTCCTAAAGGTCATTGTTCATGTTTCAAGATAATGTTGCTAACTTTCTTTCCTTTTCCTTTTTTAGCACTAGCAGGGAAAGGGAATTTTCTGCAAGGGTTTGCTTGGTGTCTGTTTCCATTGGGGATTAACCAGAAAAAAACTGATTCCTTCAACGTCAGAATCTCTAGGCTAGCTTCAGATTTTTATGTAGATATAAACATTCATGGCTTTCTGAGACCCAAAGAATATTGAACATAAAGCACTGACAGATTATAAATTCTTTTCAGAAGCCATAGCCTCTATTCCAAAAATGAGAATGAAAAGATATCACCACCACTGCAAACTGCCTTTTCATGGATAGTGGTTTAGTGCATTCAATTTCTGTTGGAGACAAAAACTCAGTCATTTCCAGTCATTTAACTGAAATTCAGTAACAATATCCTCAAATGATAAGCCTAGGCATTGAAAAACATGAAAAAAAAAAAGAGGATCCGGTGTTTATTGGGTACCTCATATGCTTTCACTTAATCTTCACATTTCTACAAGGTACATAAAAATCAGAATTCTTGCTTTAAAGATGAGAAAACTGGGTCTAAAGATGATAAATATCTTTTTGCCCAATACACAAAATGACCAATCTGATTAGCTTTTTTGCCACCTGGTCATCAGTTTCAGAATCCTTAATTGTTTTCTGACCAATTTATTTAGCTTTTATTTTCCTAAAAATCTTTGTCGTGTTGTTGGTTTTTAAAAGTTTGCTCGTTCTTACTAAAATCAGGTCAGAAGTACATCTTTTCAGCAGGTGAGTGTTGTCAATAACACAGCACGAGGGACCCATTTGTCCACTGCTTGCTTCAGACAGAGGTCTTTAGCTAAACCTATAAGCAGTGGACACAAGGATCATTCATTTGAATTGGTTTTGAAGACTGTGCATTCTTTAAGAAACAGCAAAGATTGTTGCAGTCTAGTGTGAAGGAAAACAAGAAAAACTGCTGCAAAATAGAAATACAATAATTTCCTGTTTTTCTTCTGAAACATTGAGAAATTAATGAGACTACCCAAAACACAGACTCCTAGAAGAAAGCTCATTCCCCAAGCCTTCTTTCCCTGCTTAGTTTTCTGCTGTCACTGCTGAAAACAGCACAGAATTTAAGCCTAAAGTTCTAGCCATGGGTCCTGTCTCTACTAATAATTACTTGTGAGACTTTATTTAACATTTCTCAGTTATTTTTCCCCCACATTTTTGAAATAAATGTTTTAATACTAACAGAATCTGGTAATTTTGAGACTGAAATGAGCAAAAGCACATAAAAATGAATGGTCAGACATAAAAAGTAAACAAATAGTTATTTTATACTCATGTATCATTAGAAATTTAATATTATATTTAGATAACAATATACCAGTGGTTCTATTCTCAAAGTGTGTTCCATGGAAACTTAATGCCACAGATATTCTCTGAAAAAAAGTTTTTATGTCTTTTTGGTACATTTATCCATTCCAAGATAATCACAGAGTCTTGCTCTTCTTGTTCACTAGTGAAATATGTCTCATCATTTTCTTTTTCATGAGTCTCAGAGTCATACAACGTACCTTATTTGTACTCAACTTCAATTTCAAAGTATGAAAAAGTATATTTTGCAAAACAATTTCAAAAGTGCTGCCTTCCCGGATGGCTCACTTTCATCTCCATTTACTTTTTTGCATTATTTTCTCTTGAACCTCAGCCTGTACCCATGGCGACTTCTTCTCTATATACATACAGTACAGGAAATAATAACAGATATGAAATGATTTTTTTCCTAGTGTTGGAAAGTAAGTAAAACAAAGCAACTAAAATTTGTATTTCAAAGAGTTTTTATTTATTTTTTATTTTTTATCCAAACACCTTAGTTTATTGTTGGCTTCTTTTTCCATAGCATTTTCAATAATTTTCTCTAAAGTTGCTCATCAGAAGTTATCAGAAAAGAACTTCCCTTACTTTCCCAAGCCCCTTTAATCTAAAATTTTTCCATCATGAGTCTGAAATGTTCTAGATAAGATCTTTTTTTCCCTTGTGATAAATATTTCCCTGATTCTGAACTTAACATGGCAATCCTTCAGAGCAGGGACAAAGCTCGAAAGCTAGAAGATATTTTTCATTTTTGTATTAAAAATTCAATACTCTGGCTTGAGCTTACTATGTCCAAGCCACATGTTTACCCTTCTAAGGGTGAACTACATGACTAGGCTTCCATGTATGATGTCATGTCCAACATCCCACAGACAGGTTCCATTTGGGGCAACTAGAACATATTCCAATCTTAGAATCTTAAGAGTCTGTGAGTCCACTTGACACTGTATACCAAGAAAGATATTACATATGTTTAATGCCTTTCTTTGAGGCTGATTGAAGTTTTAGAGAAAGTGTCTATCGTGATTGTGAGCTATGATTAGGAAGCTGGGAAAAAAGAGTTAGGAAATTTGACTAGGTTCAGCTAGTATATAGATCCACACTAGACAGGCCTTGTATTGATTCCTCAATTCATTTATCCATTTACTTCATTCAATCATTCATTTGTGTCTTAAGCACAATTTTCGGCAATACACTAGGGAAGTTAGGTATTGCTTAGGCCTAGAACTGCATATTTGTGGAACACATAGTGCCTCTAACTTTAACCCTGCTCCTAAATGCAGAATAAGACACAGCACTCTTTTTTAGAGACCTTCTGTGAATTCTTAGCATAAAGTTCTTGAAGCCTTCCACTTAATCAGAGCTGTCATGTGAGAAAAAAATCCTAATCCTATTGACCACCTCTGACCAAGAGAGAAACGTTTATAATATCTAAGTTTTGGGGCCACCATTCTAAGCATTTCACTTGGTTTATCTGAATCCTCACAACAACCATATAATAATAACAGGTACTGTTATCATTCCTTTCTTACAAATAAAGGGTCCCAGGCTCAGAGATGTTAAGTACCTTGACCATAGTTATGCTAGTACAGTTGGGATTGAATCCAGGCTTTTGAGTCTAGAACCAATACTCCGGAAGATAGTGCTGAGTTTTTTTCAATGCAAGGCTATCAACAGAGAAACCCACTGGTTCACTTATAGGTGGTATTTGTAAAAATAGGGTTGAAAACAATTTTGAGTTCCATTTCCAACTCTGACTTTCAAACTCTTCATGGTTATAAAGAATTACAATAGGGATAAATTACCTCTATCACAAGATTTGAGGAAAGATTAAAATGAGATAAATCAGATAGCATATACAGCACAGTATAAGAGAGTTATTAGAGTAAACAATCTATTATGGGCACTCAGTCAATAAATATTGTTTTGGTTTTTCTTTCCTGAAGTATATAGAAGAGTGGGGGATTCTTATTTTTCCTTTGTTTTCTAACTTTCAGTTTTGAAAATAAACCTTTTCTCTTGATTAGTTTTGGTGTTGTGATAGAGCTCTTGTGCCCCATTGGGATGATATAAGAAAGAGTCTGCTCTGTAGAAGGTGGTAATAAAACTTGTCATCTCCATGGAAGAACCATAGGTTACCATGATAGATTTTTCCCTTTTGCCTAAAAGACTTAACACCTATAAAATATAGATATCTTTCTGGGTTGAGTAGTGGTTGATGCTGTTGTTTGCCATTTATCTTTTAGCATAAATTGAAATGTTGATAAGATGGTTTTATAAGTTTCAGAAATAGGATGCATTGGTTCATGAAAATGTAAGTGATATCAATATGGAAGAAAAAGAGAGAAAATGTAGGTGACAGAGGGTTGAGGCAAACATGTGACTCATTTATGGGCTTGCCCAGAGTTGGCCCTGCATCCATAGTTGCCCAGTCTGAAGACACAATGAAAGATTTCAAAGTATACATGTGTTTGTGGGAGACAACAGTCTAGGTACAAAAATATGAATTATGTGGTGTTTAATGATTGAAAAGAAAGAGGAAGGTTAGTCTGTGGTTTTACTTAAATGAAATATGCTTTAAAGTTATGCCTCACTTTGATTCTGATGTCATTTTCAAAGACTGACTTCCTACTGCCAACATTCTGGTGCAGACTTAGGGTATGCCCATGGGAAATAACCTTATATGATAGTCATCCCTGTATCCTATCAAGATCAATGAATGACTCAGTGGTTTAGAAGTTTTCGAGTGGCTGGTTTTAAACCTAGTAACTATGAAAAATTGTTCAGAAAAGAAACAAAACTCACCACTATACAAATCATCATTGGTCATAAGCCTTTCCTGAGATATTTACCACTAAAGGAAGGTTGGTGAAGGAGACTTACAATAAGATACTAATGGGTTCAAATGACCGTTTTGCCATTTCACATCAGTGTGAGTCTATATTATGCAATCCCTTTAAACTTTCATTTGTATAACAGGGATATTAATATTTATCTTTTTGATTGTTGATGTTGAGAACTCTAAATTAGACAAGTATATGAATATACTTAGTACACTAAGATAGTATATTCTGGCACTTTCAGCTAAATGGAACTTGAATTTTTCTGATCTATCCCAGGGGTATACAGTGTAGAAGTATATAAAACACTTTTATGATCTCTTCATGGCCTGGAGGTACTCTGGGAAAAAAAAGGACTATTCCAGGCAACTGAGTTCAGAAAGCATATGGTGGCCCTAGTTCTGTCTTGAAGTGATGTTTTAACAGAGTACGATGAAGCTAAAGACAGATGACATTGTCATTGGGATCAGCTTTCGTTGTCATTGAGAAGCTCAATGGTTCTACCAGTTCTCTTTCCAGTAAAAGAGGCTACATTACGCAATAAAGACATTAAACTAGGAGCCAGGAGATATGAATGCAAATTATAAAGAGCTTATTTGGACCTCCAATTTTCTTACTAAAAAATGAGGGATAGAGAGGAATGGTGATAGAAAATATTCTCTAATTCTTTTTTATTTTTTGCCTCTTTGACTCTTATTCAATATGATTTGACTTGACTGTTGCAATTCCACCTTTTTCTACCCTTTTTATATCTCTTTAAATTTGGATAATATTTTCTTTCTTGTTTTGTTAACATCTCGACTTCCTTTAGAGAAAGAACACTGTATAAATGTAAATTATATAGCTATTTATTTTCAAGCCAATATTGTTTTGAAAATATTATATTGTAGCTAAGACTATGGAGAGATTCTCTTGCTGTGTTTCCCGTATGACCATGAATGAAAATTCAACTATTTATTTCAATTATGTATTTGAGTAAATAAATGTTCCTTTAAATGCATAATTCCTTACTGAGAATTACTGGTTTTTTAAACATAAGCCTTTTCATGCTAGCTATCTTGCTGTTTGTGATACTCAAAAGATATTCAAGCTTTTCTACTCCAGAAGTGATATTCAAGCTTCTCTACTCTAGAGGTCAGTATAATGTTAAAAATGGAAGACCTTTTTTTTTTTTTTTTTTTTGTGATAAGATCTTAAAAACAAGGTCCTTAAATCTAAATCTCATATAAACCAAAAAGAAAAAAAAAAAAAAATAGCTGTGTAACCACAAAAAGGCACTTGTAAAAAGACAATAATCCAAAACAGAATGTCCACAGGGGATTAAACAATGATTGAGGTTGGTGGCTGAATTACATGGGCAAAATACTTTCCCAAAGTTATATAATCTTGGGAACAACACATAAGGAGCAGAAAGTGGAAAACAATGTAAGAAAAGACAAAACAAAAGAAAGCCATGAAGGAGCATCTGACAAAGGAAAACAAATATATAAGATCATTTTGAGAAACTCACTTTGCAGATTCTAAGGTACTTAAATGATGCTTAAAGATTTATTTTTTATTTTTAAAGATTTATTTTTTATTGTTTTTGACACAGAGAGAGACAGGGACAGAGAGAGAGCTAGAGAGAAGGGAGAGGGCCCAGAGCAGTCTCCATGGTTGCATGTCATCAGTTTTTGAAGTAATTTAGTTCCACACAGGTGGGCGGGGGCCACACAGGGTGGGAACTGGGCTGGGGGCCTCCTGAATGGGAGCACGCCTCCTGAATGGGAGCACGCCCCCTTGAACCAGGGGCTGAATGTGGTGGGGGTGGGAGAGTGGAGCAAGAGCCGAACTGGGGGCCTCCTGCATGGAAAGCACACCCTAGTTCAGCAGATGGGTACGCACGGGCTGGGGCCAGGTGGAGCCGGGGGCTGCAAAGCAAGCGCTTAACCCCCTGAGCCATCCTAGCTTCCCTTTAAATAATGCTTAAATGGTAGGGACAAGAGAATAGAAGAAGGTTAATGTTTGCCATTACAGTAGGAGTATGTAATGGCAAACATTACAAAAACCACCAGTTTTCTCAAATCCCCATTCAGTCCCTACCTCTGACAGTGATCCTGCCTCCTTCTTTATCTAAAAAACCAAGGCCATATGATGGACTCTATGTATCTCTCAAATAAAGTCCTGCCGACTAGTTTATTTCTGTCATCAAACTCACTTGTTTTCTCCAGTATCAGAAGAAAGAATGCCTTACTTTTGTTCAAATCTAAACCTTGTCCGTGTTTATGGCCCCATCTCCTCTTTATGGCATCAACTCTGCCAAGATTTGCTCCATTAGACATACAACTTTTTCAATTAAATCTTCAACCTGTTTATTTCTTTTTTCCTGGCTCATTCTCTTCAGCCTATCAACATGTTTTAGCATTTCTTATTTTAAAAAGGAAAAAGAAAAAAATGGAAATCAAGAAAAATTCTTGTCCTTGTATCTTCATTAAGCAATTGTCTGATTTCTGTCCTTTGGTCCTTGAATTCTCTAGTAAAAATCTATAATCCTTTCTAATTCACTTTTCAGTCCACTGCAGTCTAATGTTTGGCCTCACCATTTCTCTGAAACCATCCTCATTGAGTGACCAATGACCTTCTAATTGACTAAATTTACCAGATATTTTTCAATCTTTGCTTTATAGGACTTTTCTGCAACATTTGGCCCTACAAATTATATTCTTCTTTTGAACTTTCTAATTCTGTCTCTTTGGTGACATTTTATTCTTCTCTCCTACCTATATACCTCTGGCCTTTGTGTATCATTTTTCATTCTCTGACCAGTTACTTACTAGAATCCCCAAGCACTCCCATATTTGAAATTCTTCAATGGCTCCCCATCACTATTAGGTAATACTAAGCTCTTTAGCATGGCACAGCGGGTATTCCATAATCTGATGCCCTGCCTAAAATAGTACTTGGAGCATAAAATTATAAAGATTAGCAAAGTGAAAAAAAGTAACAATAGATATAGTTCTGAAATTCTTAAAGTTTGTACTATTCAATCTTAATATTTTTGTGTGTTTATTCAAACCTGGACTATGCATCACAATTTTGACTTGGACAAATTAAGTCTCTGAAGGATTGACTACTATAATGAAATATAGCCAGAGTAAAGCATGCCAATCTGCACAATTAATATAAGAAAACCTTTATTTTAGCATATGGACCTTTTTGGGGGTAATTTCTTCCTATAATAACATATGGATAAGGTTAGAGTATAGAATTCACTTTTGTTATGACATTCTAACTATAACTGATCTCATTTACTCTCCCTTTCTTAAAGGTAAAGAACTAATGATGTTGTATTTATTCAGCTTTATGTTCAGTTGAGCCATGAAGATGGTATTCACTTTATTTCCTTTATGTAGTCAATATCTATTACAACCACTCAACTCTGCCATTGTCCAAAAGCAGTCATTAACAATATATATATAAAAGAATGTCTGTGTTCCAATAAGGCTTTATTTATTATTTATTTATTTATTTACTTATTTTTGACAGAGAGAGAGAGATACAGAGACAGAGACAGAGAGAGAACTGAACTGGGGGAGCTCCCAGCTCAGCATATGGTTCCGCACAGGCCGAGGCCGGGATTCGATCCTCTGTCCCGGCGCTGCAAAGTGAGTGCTCAACCCACTGAGCCATCCCGGCTTCCCTTTTATTTATGAATAATGAAATTTGGATATCATATAATTTTGTTATGTCATAATATATTATTCATCATATGGTTGTTTTTAACTGTATAAAATAAATAAAAGAAATTTTTGCCTTGTAGTCTATAAAAATAGGCAGTGGTCCGGTGGGTATTAGAATAAAGTGGCCTATAATCCAAACTGAACCATAATAAACACCAGGACTTTGAATTAGCTACTTACATTTTCTGAGTTTCTTTCTTTGACTTTAAAATGAGTCCGATAACATTTATTACACAGTGTTTTGATAAGAGTGGAAAGATAGTACATGAGGCTATGTGGATACACAATGTGTTCCTGATAATTGAAAAATCCACATCTCAGATATTTTTGTCTTACCTAAAATCATGGAAATTCCTGATGGAGAAAATAAATGTCCATTTTTCTTTAATGTCAACAGTAACATAATTTTTAAATATAATTACACACACTATGTTTTTCTGAACATTCACTGGGTTTTGCTCTTTGGAGTCCCTCAGAATTCACACGGAGATGATACTGACTTCTTTTCATGTTTTTCATTCTGTAGTGTTCTCCTATTTCTTTGGAAAACAACTTATTGGGTGCTTTATGGAATGTGAAAAAAATTACTAGGAATCTTCACAATTTCGTTTTTGATTTAGGCGAGTGGATAGGTCAACAATAATTTTTTAATGTACATTGAAGGATTTGCTTTTACATTTTAAAGAGTAACTGTAAGCTTTATTTTTTGAAATGTTTTCAGATATTGCTAAGCTTTAAAAATAAGTTTACAAAAGCATTTTGAATAACCAATTTATTTAGAAGCAGTGGCATGGCAACAACTGATCTATTTACATCTGCCAAATAACTTCCAGGGCTATAAATCTGGGAGTTAGAGGAGGGGACAGTCCTGTGGGGGAATTTTAAAACTCAGAGCCTTCTGACCTGTAGGTACCGTTACCATTCAGATTGTTTTCATTGAAGATAGTCTCTATTTGGACGACTGTGGGGACAAAGGTAGAAGTAGCAAAAGGCTGATTTCTCCTACTCCCTGTTGTCTTTGTGTCATGTCGACAGCATCAGGGTGGATAGGACAGAGAAGCATGCCTCCTGATGCTCCCTCCCTCCCTCGAGTCCCCCATCAAGATTCACTGGCAGTCCTGTGGGATGAAGATTTTATCGTGGTGTCCTGGCCAGCTTCCATCTGGCTAAAGGCATTTTATCTAAATATTTCCAAGGCGCCTATCTCTGCAGTACTGAAGTGCTCAATTAGATACGGCCTAAGTCTTTGTAGCATGTCAGCGTGCACTGCTGAACAGCTGCTGCATTCCAACAGAGGGTGAAGTCATGTCTATATATAGAGACCATGGCAAGCTGTTTGGAACAGTGGCAGATTTAAGCAGGGCAATGCACACCTGAGCTATGTCAGTCACCTGCCCAGATTGACAGAACAGTCTGGAAAGGGTGTTACTTTCTTAAGGGACAAGTGACAGGGAGGACACAATGTCTTTTTTAAGCTTTTTTTTTTTTTTTTTTTCTCTATAGCTTACAGCCTTTACTTTTTCAGTCAACTCCACAACTAGTGGAAATCATTGTTTACAAAAGTGTCTTTATTTTCTCCTATGATTTTCTCTTACAACTTGTAGTTTGTTTGTTAATAAGTCAGTATCCAGGGCATTGTCATTTATTGAATATAATTGTTGGAGTTAAGTCATTGTGCTCTTATTCATTGCATACCCATCTTCCCTGTTAGATTACAGGCTCCTTGTTCCTTGACATAGTACTTGAATATATATATAAATATTGAGTATTATAACCATTTATAATTCCTCATGGAGTACGATGCCCTGGTTCTCACCAAAAGGTCATAACTATTGTTTTTTTCAAAAAGATCTAGGAAAAAATGTGAAAATGTATTTCCTAAATTCTTGGGTTGGTTTTCAGAGGGCCATAGCTAGGGTTGGGGTTAGGATTAGTGTTAGGCTTAGTTTATACGTAAAGTTAG
>PVKE010013982.1:0-35666 GCA_004027555.1 Craseonycteris thonglongyai | reverse complement strand
CCTGTCCTCAGAAGGCGCTCCCTCACAGTCCATCTCCTCCGTAAATCAGGGGTGCTGAGCTGCTGTGGGCTGGTGCCCTGCTCTCACCCCGCCCGCCGGGAAGTGCAGCCGCCCTGCTCCACAGTCCCTGTTCCACTTTAGGCTCCGTGATCTGATTAGGGCACTGCGTGCTGTCCCTTGAGTTCGGATGTTAAATTGTGCACAGGCTTGTGGGGCTTCCACGCTCCCTAGGTCTCGGCTTCCAGCCCGCCCTCGATCCAGCTCCACTTTGACCGTAGTCCCCCAACCCCCCTTTGTTTTTGCCAGCCCCGGGCCACGCTCCAAGTCTCTGTCCCCAAACCGCTGCTTCCCTTTCCCTCTCCCGGTCTGCCCTTTTTTCTCTAACCTTTGAGTGTTGTTCCGTGTTGTGTGGTTCTCTTAGTTGAGGTTTCTTCTCAGGGTTTCCCCTGTGGATTCCCCTCTGTTCACAGGGCCCTTCCCAGGCAGTTATCGGCGTTCTCCTCTCATGCCGCCATCTTTTTCAGCAAATATTTATTGAGCAATTACCATGCTGTAGATGCACGTCTTCAGGACCAATCGAACCCAGAGACTCTTTCTTGATCTTTTAACCTACCCTGATGTGGCTTCAAACAGGCAATGAAAACCTATAATAAATTTATGAATAAATTAAATGTATAAATGCGTATGTCCATTGTAACAATATAAAGTGACACATAACCAGATATTTTTTTAAAATGGAACCTCATTTCTTTGGCTTCTAGTAAAAGCAATAGGTGTTTATTCATCGAAAATAAGTTAGTTTAAAAAATCACATAAACCTACTCTATAATTTGTTTCTTTAACTGCTAGAACAAATTAATTTTGGCACATGTTTTTGGACTTATAAACACACACACATGCACACACTTACATTCAAATGCTTATTTAACTTAATGCCTACATTCAAAATATTTTAAATAATTACTTTATTATTACTTTCATTAAATACATGTTTTTAAAATTTTAACGTACATTTATTTATTTATTTATTTTAACTGAACTGGGGGCCTCACTGCATTCGGGAAGCACACCCCAGTTCAGCATGTGGGTCCGCCTGGGCCAGAGCTGGGATTCAATCCTTGGTCCTCGGGGCTTCAAAGCGAGCGCTTAACCCACTGAGCCATCCATGCTTTCCCTAATGTACATTTAAAGCATAGGTTATTTGAGCAATTTGATGAGTATTTTTTAGCCTATACTTTTTTACTGTAGTGATTATGTGCAAACATGTTGGAGTATATGTATTTGTACATTTCTATTACCCTATTATTTAATTTTCCACATATATTATTAAATTGTCCTCTTAAATTGACATAATTCACATTTTCACTAACATTGTTTTTGAGCATATACTCATGCCTTTACAAACAGTAGAAATTAATTATCTTTTACAATGTGTTCATATTACCTTGTTTAGTTCAGTGAAATTTTTGGAAGTCACGGGAGGTAAAGAAAGAAATGGTATTCCCAAACTAGAAAACTGAATAATTTGTTACACTACTTTTGAAATGCTTTTTACAATTCTTATTTATTTTTTATTTAAATATATTTTATTAAGAAATATGTTTTATAAAAATATATTTTATCTGAGAGTTTTGTTAAGAAATCACCCTCAATGTATAAAGGACACAGATTTTTCTCTTTTTATACCTAAAAAGTTCATCAGGTTTCTATAAATGTAATTTTAATATATAGAAAATCAAAGCATTGAAAACTTTGACATAAAAAGAAAAACCACATTCTACATGTATATCTTTATTCATAAGGAAAACTCAGCATCCAGAGTCTGTAAAAGTGAAACCAACATGGTGAAGTTGTCACTTGGCATTGGTGATGGCATAAGATGCCTAGTGCTGGATCCTGTTACTTGAAGGGAAACATAAACAGGCTCCAAGTTCAGCAAAAAACATCCACAGAAACTTCTCACCTGAATGTTGCTATTATTGTTCCAATTCAAAGAGTAATGCAAACTTCCAAGGAAATAACTGCCTAATTCAAAAAGAAAAGAGCCAAAAGCAAGTGTGGTTGGGTAAGAGACAAGGGCAGTTCTGTAATGTTCCTGGTATAGACTTCAATTGTTTGTTCAAATTTAGACTACCATTAGGAAGGTTCCCAAAACAGCCACACCTTGAACATACCTGGAAGGCTTGCAGGTCCAAACCAGTGCTTCTAAAGTACCTCTTCACTTTTAATAGAAAGTTCAATGCTATTTCTGAAGTGTGTGTGTGTGTGTGTGTGTGTGTGTGTGTGTGTGTAAAGGCTGTCCCAAAATTCTCGCAAGAAGTAATTTTGATAGAAAAAAAGGTTTATGATTAAAAATTGTAAATTTTCATTGCTCAACAATGAAAACACATTGTTCTCTCATGTAGCACTCCATTTTTAATAACCCTGAATTGTCAGCTGTCACACTGTCTTTTTATTTTCGTTGGAAACACTTTACCGCACAAATGACGAGAAATTCAAATCTTGCGTGAATTTTGGGACAGACTTTATTTTTGTAATGTGCTTTTGTATATATATTGGCTATATATGCAAAATATAAATATACATAAGCACATAAAATATATGAGGGCTGTCTGGAAAAAAATCCATCCATTATCAATATAATGAGAATGGTTACATAGCTGGATACTTTCTGGACAGCCTTCATATATTATGTATAATATATATAATATATAACATATAAACTATATATATAAGCACATGTAATATATAATATAATTGAGTCTACATATATAAATAAATCCATATAAATACATATGTGGATTAATTTATGTACATATCCATATATGGATATTCATATATAAATCCATATTCATAGATTTATATATGATTTATATATGTATATATTACAACTTTAGTGAAGAATGTGTGACAAATATAATTGTATATATTTAAAGTGTGCAATGTGATGAATTTGTAGTATTATATATATATGAATAATTACCAATATTAAGATAATTAACATTCATCTCACCTCACATTGTTAACATTTTGTAGTGAGAAAACTTAAGATCTATCTTCAGCAAATTTCAAGTATAAAATATTGTATTATTTAAACCGTAGTCACAATACTTAACATTGGATCATCAGAATGTATTCATCGTATGAGTATAACTGAAGGTCTGTACTCTTTGACATACATCTCCCCATTTTTCCTTAACCCCAGCTCTCAGAAACCACCATTCCATTTTCTGTTTAGATAAAATTTGCCTTATTATTATTTTTTTTAGATTCTACATGTAATCGATATCATAAAATGTGTTTTCCTATATGCCTTATTTCTTCAAGTATGTTGTTACATATAGCTAGATTTTCTTCTTTTGTATGGCTCTATAATAGTCCATTTTATATATACACCACAGTTTTTTATTTTTAATCCATTCATTTATCTAAGGACATTTAAGTTGTTTCCATATCTTGACTATTGTGAATAATGCTACAATGAAAATGGGAGTTTCAATTACCTCTTCAAGATACTATTTTGTTTTGTTTAGATATATACCCACGAGTGGGATTCCTGAATCATATGGTTGTTCCAATTTTTCATTTTTGAGAAACTGCTATACTCTTTTTCATAATGGCTGTATTAATTTACATTCTCACCAAAATGAACAAGCGTTGCCTTTTCTCCATAGCCTCATCAACACTTATTATTTTTTATCTTTTTTATAAAAGCCACCATAACATACGTGAAGTTTTATCTCACTCTGGTTTTGATTTGCATTTCCCTGAAGATTAGTGATGTTGAACACCTTTTCATGTACTAATTGGCCGTTTGTATGTCTTATTTGGAAAAATGTCTATTCAATTCATTTGACCATTTATAACTGGATTATATACTTTTTGCTATTAAGTTGAAAATGACATCATTTTATATGCAGAAAATCTTAACGACTCCCCCAAAAATGTGTTAGAACTAAATGAATTCAGTGAAGTTTCAGGATACAAAATCAACATACAAAATCAGCTGCATTTTTATATACCAACAAACTATCTGAAAAAGAAATTCTATTTATAATAGCATCAAAACAATTACTAAAGAATAACTATAACCAATTTTGTGAAATATCTGTATTTCAAAGACTATAAGACATTGCAATTACATATTTAAAAGTCCAATATTATTAGGCCAGAAGAATTAATATTGTTTGAATGTGCATACTACCTAAAGCACCCCACAAATTTGATGCAGTTCCTGTAAAAATTCCAAAGGCATTTTTTCAAAAATATTAATAGAAAAAAAATATTCTAAAATATTTATGGGGCCACAGAAGACTTCGAATAGTGAAAACTATCTTAAGGAAGAACAAAGCTGGAGGAATCACACTTCCTGATTTCAAAGTATGTTACAAAACTGTAATAAGCACAAGAATATGGGTCTGGTGTAAAAAAAGGCACATAGATCGATGGAACTGAATAGAAGCCCTGAAGTAAACCCATGAAAATACTATTAACAAATATTTGACAAAGGTGCCAAAAATATACAATGTAGAAAGGATAGTTTCTTCAATAAATGGTGTTTGGAAAACTTTATATCTACACGAAAAAGAATGACATTAGACCCCTGACTTATACTACTCACAAAAATTAACTCAAAATTGATTAAAGACTTAAATGTAAGACCTGAAACCATAATTCTCCTAGAAAAAAAACATAGGGAAAAAACTCCTTGACAATCGTGTTGGCAATAATTTTTTTGGATAAGACATCAAAAGCTTAGGCAATAAAAGCTAAAATAAACAAATGGGACTATATCAAACTAAAAATCTTCTGCACAGCAAAAGAAATAATAAACTGAAAAGGCAACTTTCAAAATTAGAGAACATATTTGCAAATGATATATCTGATAAGGAGTTAGTACCTGAAAGTATATATGTATTTTTGTATAGATATATCTATATATACCAGAGGTGCCCCCAAAAAATGTATACACATTTTAACAAGTGTTATTTATCTCTTAAGTTTTTTGAAGTTGAATTGAATTGCAGAAGCAAATATAGTATAATGTTCCCTCAAAAGATGGCATTAATCAAATGAATCCTGGTATCACCATGTGGCAGGCAGGACAGTAAAAGAAAATGGCAGAAGCACAGCTGTTATTTGAGTAGTGCAAGATCATTTTGAAGTGGGATTTGAAATTCGAGAATGTTATAGAAGTGCAACAATGGAGGTGTGAGTATGCAACAGAACTTCCAACACACCTACAATTGCACACATTCCTGATAAGTTTGAGATGCAAAGTAAATTAAAACATCATGGGTACCCATACAAGTGGGCACTTTGGTCAACGTTGCTCAAACAGTAGTTATCTGTAATCAGCAGTGTCTGGACAACATGACTGCTTTGAGCACCTCTTGTAATGGCAGTCAAATGTGACTTGTATTCATCTTTTGTGATCAGTATATATTAAGTATTATAATTTCAACATAGTTTTTTCCTTTCTTAAAATGTGTATACATTTTTTGGCACCCTCTGTATGTATATATGTATATTGTATGCATACATCAATGATCTGCACACTTATTGTATGTATCTCAATTTTTTTTCTTCAGAATGATCTGTAATTTTATCTAAAATATAATGATTAATATATTCTATTTAAAATATGAAACTTTAAAGTCTTGAAGTAGAGAAAACATAATGAACAATGCTTTTATCTAGTAGTATCAGATAGCTGTTGTCTGATAGCTAATAACCACTTGGCCGGTCATCTAAAAACAATTGCAGATTGTGTCATTGAGATTAAGAGAAGAAACAAACAAAAAAACTATGCAATTGCACATTTCATAAATTTTATTCTGACTATATACATTAAATTTAATTAAATTATAATTGCATATATACATATACTAAATTTTACTATTTGAAAGAAGTACTGCATCTAAACACACATGTATTTGCCTATTAACCTGATGCTGTTTCAAACCGTTCTTTGACTTAACCATATGTTTTTACTGTCATGTGAATAGCTTTCAATAATTAAAAAACAAGTCTTCCACTGAGCCATCGTGACTTTTCTGGTTCAGCCCTGAAAAAAGCAAGAAGATGAGATATATTTCTGCTTCCTTATTGATGGACAGAGCATTATGTGACTGCTCAGACTCATTTATATTAGAAGTGGTATTGTTAATTTTAGGAAGCTACAAAACAGAATAATAAATAGCATCAATTAATGGAAAGCACTGAAGGAAAAAAGAGGACAGCTACTCTATGTGATCAGACATTGTTCCTTACATTTTAGCATCTTTTGTAATTTCTTACCTACACCACTAAAGAACTAAGTATTTTTTTTCTGAAAATATATTAAAGTTTATAAAGATTTTAATACATCTTAAGATGGCTTCAGTCCATTTATTACTATTAAAATATTTTAACCAGGATTCAGAAAATTGGAGATGCATATCTTCAAACTAGTAAATTTTTCTTCTTTCCATTCTTATCAGTTTAATCACCTTATTGCCACCAAGTATCCTTGATCTAGTTCAATCAGTATGTAGTCAAGGGATGTCAGTGAGTAGGCAGAACATAGGAAGTAAGCAAAATGTTTGTCATATAAACCTATATATACAATAGGTTATATTTTCTGTTAATTAAGAGCTATCCTGATAACACAGATTTGATCATAGCTCTGTGTCTCCCATGTAATACATATAATCTGAACAGACCGGGTAGATGAGAGTTGGAACATGCCTGCAAGTGCAATCATTCCAAATTAGTGACCTGAGGGATTGGAATCCTAAACACAGCATGAGAAATTATTACTTTTTAGTAATGGTTTAAGTACCTCATTATACTCATTTTACCACTCAGAACACCAAAGGAAACCTGTATACATAAATAGTAACAAAGCAGCAACTTTGTTAATATTGTTTCCCTATTAACTTTATGTTGCATAATACTTGCATAATGCTGCAAAAATACATGCCTGCGATGAAGGGTACTGACTATAATAATACTTTATTCAATGCTTTAATTTGTCTCATGAATCACCCAGACCAATGTAGGACATAATTGCGTTTGTTAAGATGACACTATTGAATAAACAGATCATGCACAAATGGAATGGGTCTTCTTAACTGGGCCACTTTTGTGAAAGAATCATCTGAATAGTTTTATCTGAATGTATCTTCTTATTAGCTCTGTCTCAGGGAATGTACATTCAGTTTTGTAAATGTATACACTAAACTAAAAATTGTTAGGACTGATTATTCTAAAAAACTAAAAGGGAATTGAGGAAGGTTTGCTGGGTTTAAAAGTACCATATAAATTGCTATAAAATATTCCTATTGCATTAATAGTTTTATGCTAAGATATGGCACAATTAAATAATAAAATGTGAGTTATATTTAGTTCTATAACAGGTTACTGAAAAATTCCATGTACATGAATGGCTACGTGAAAAGGTTTTTGAAAGCTCAATGGGGACTATATTAATTATGGTATGCAAGTATATTTCAACAACCATGAAATGAAGCATTGTTGATTTGCGCTACATAGAAAGAGAAAGCAAATATGAATAATAATATAAAACCTTTTTTTTTAAATATCGAATGAGGGAAGCCAGGATGGATCAGTGGGTTAAGCGCTTGCTTTGCAGCCCCAGGGACCGAGGATCAAATCCTGGCCCCAGCCCGTGTGGACCCATGTGCTAACCTGGGGAGTGCCCCCAGTTTGGTTCTCATTGCTGTGAGACCCCGGCCCAGTTCTTGCCCTGTGCAGCCCCACTCCCACCTGTGGAATGAAACTGTGGAAAAACCAATGATGTGCAACTATGGAGACTGCTCTGGGCCCTCATCCTTTTCTCTGTCTCTGTCTCTGTCTCTGTATCTCTCTCTCTCTCTCTCTGTCAAAAACAATAAAAATCTTAAAAAATATATTGAATGGGATTTATTATTTTTTAAATGCAATGAGAAGATAGGATAAAATATGTTGTGTCTGAATTCCTGTCAAAATTTTAGAAAATTTTCAAAAACAAATCTACATCAAGAGGGTAGATTTAATAAAACTTTTATAAGCTCTGGAAAGAAATTAAAGTGTAGATTTCAGGCAGAAAGTGAAAATAAACATCTTTTTTCTTCTTGGCCTCAAATACCTAATTCTTTCAGATTACAGAAATTCTGAGGAGCATAATGATAACCCAAAGACTAGAACTAAGATGACCGCAGACCTAGAACCTCTCCAGGCAAACTACAAACCAAAATAAGGAAATGAGGAAATAAAATATAGCATGTATGTTTTGTGCAGTAATATGGAGCCATTAAAAATAAAGATGCTGAAGACCACAGTAATTTAGGAATTACTTATGTTTTTAAAAATCACAACATAAAGTCAGATATGAAATTATAACTAGAACAGAAGAACTAGTAACTAAAATGTGAACAATGGCTCTGAGTCAAGAGATAATAGAGGAATTGTTTTTCTGTATTATTCATGTTTTTTTAATATTTAGAAATGTGTTTATAATTATGACTTGTATAGCAAATTATAATTATATAGTATATAGTATAATTTAATATAGTATAATTATATTAATAATTATAAAATACTATTAAATAGTATTAAATATTTTTAACTAAAATTTCTCAATGATTGCTTCTAAAAATACAAACTTTTCAAATATATTACAGTCATGGAATGGTAAAGGCAACTAGTGATGACATTAGAAGAACATGTTAAAGTTTAAATCAGGTAAAGATTGAATAAGGTAGAGAATTTATTACAGATATCTAAGTCCCAGTCTGAAAAATAGTTATCTCATTAGTATGTTCAAGTACCTTAATTATTATTTTGAAAGGTGAAACATTTAATGTACCAGTAAGTCGTACTTTTCTGGAAATTCAAGTCTTACAGTGGTTTAAGGTGAAAAGAGGAAAGTAGAGCAAAGAGACGGGAATCAGGATGCAGGAAGGTATGGAGGCTGAAGGGGAAGGGGACACAGTAGTAAATAAATTTATCAGGTACACTTCAATGGTATGGTGAGATTTGAGCAAACCTTTAAGAGAGGTGAGGGGTTAATCAAGTGGATATTTGGCAGAAACTAATTTAAATAAATGAACATATTGCTTACTTTTTGAAAGCTGCTGGAATTCTGGTAACACTAATGCAAACAACTGCTTGACTTCTTTAGAACGTTTACAGAAATGACCTCACAGCACTCATATTAAAATGAAGTTTCTGTTCTGGGTTGCTAGGTGAAATTATTCTATTAGGATTTCATTGTATATTATTATGTTATTAGCACTTTGGGAATTATGCAGAGAAACTGCTCAATGATAACAGCCTCATTAATGCCTCTAGTGAAACACTTAAAAGTTCTTTATTGATCTTGCTTCCAAATATATCAGAATGCTGTGTTACAGTTTTGTTGAACTATTCACCTTATTGGCATTTTCAGGTGAATAAGCTCACTCCCAGTTCAAAAGTCATTGTTCTCCAGCTCTAGGTAGAATGAAGAAGCAGCAAAAATCACCTACCTAGAAGATACGTTAACGTTATCCAAGCTTCTTACTCATGTTCTTCATTTACTTCTACATTATAACTATGCTACTGGTCATTTATTTGTCTTTAAAGTATTAATATTAAAATATAAATACACACATACAGACTAAAAAATCCTCAAGAATAAAAACTCAAATGAATATAAAGTTTACTGTATAAAAGCCCTAGATCCCAATTCACCATTCTAAGATTAATTCAGTTCACAAGTAAAGAAGTGGCTTTCTGAATTGGCTCTCAGGTTTTAAGGTAGAAATCTTGAGTGAGTTTTATTCTACCCCAATGAAGACCTATTTAAATAATAGTTTCTATCATAGAATATGTATATATTTCTCATTGTGGTTGAAATGAAATCATACTAATTTGTAAACAATTATGTTATATTTATGATTGGGCCATGATATGCAAGTCTACCAAGTTCTGATTCAAATATTTCATAACTTTAATACGAGCAGTTTGCACAACTGAGGCTTCCATATGACTAGTCAATGTCAAGGGCCATAAGAAGCTTGTAATAGTCCAGCTATTTCTTGGAAAATGATGAAGCCACTAATATAAAGTTAATAAAAGATAATTTATGAGTAAATGTCTTATTTCTATCCACATAATTTTCTGACTTCATGAAGTGTAAGATGATCAACAAAAAATGGACTGAAGATAGATAGCATTAAATGATTTGCTGTGCATAAATGAAGTATATGTCCCAGGATAGCATTTTCATGCTATGTGATTAGGGTAGTCAGAGTGCCTACTATTTTACTATACTGAAGAAAAAATATATTTAATTAAATATTTTAATCATTTCTTATTTAGCAAATTGGATAAAAATGTATACATACTGAAATTAACTGAATTTTGCCTTTTTTTTTTCCTGAAGTAAATGTAAGCTCTATGTGTTGTCCTTTGTTTACTGTGATTGAAGAGCAAAGAGTTTGAATGAAATAAGGTCATATAGTTTACTCTGAGCCTGTGACCAGGGTTATGCCTACATTCCTACTCCAATGTGAAATTACATATGTGAGTAAAATAAGATTTAAGTAACTAAAATTACTATGTTATATTAGATTTGGCAGAACGATAGAGAACTTCAATTCTCTAGCATTTGTGGTTCCAAATTTTTATCACTATTGAAATCAGGAAGGTATATAAAAACCCCAAATTTTAAAATATAACTGTTTTCTTATTATCCATGCTGTTAAGTCTGCCATATGTTTAACAGACTTTATGATTTTTATCTAAAAAAAACTATTTTCAGTTGTTATGCTTTCAAGGTTGTTCCATTGACCTGTCCAAAATTTCAAAGATGAAAATAGACTCATATTTTCAAAAACTAATGTAATTAGGCTGGTTCAATATTTTTTACCTATACTTATTTTGGCAAAAGTAAATAAGTCTATATTATGGTGTTATGAATTATATTGAAAAATAATATGTAACAAGCTAATAGTTATTAAAAATCCACTCTTCGCCTTTCTGAAACACCAACAAAATTCAAGTAAACTTTTACTTTGGGAAGCAGACCTGTGGACTAAAAAAGAAAATGTTCACGAACTTAAAATATGCTCCTCCTCTTAAGTGATTACTTGGGCTCATAAAATATGTACAGTAAATGAACTGCACATATTTCATTGCATTGCTATATAAGGAATTCATGGAAGGTGACTAGCTTTTTTATTATTAGAGTTCAAAGGTTGCAGGAAAAAACTGGAGATAAATTAAAAATTACATATATCCCCAACGTCTCTATTATAAAATAGTAAAAACTCTCACTAACAACAGAAAGTTTAAATTTTAACCATATGCTCAGAGCTCACATATGATCTTCAGTTATTGTGCCAAACACTTATTTCAAAAATCTCCTTCATGTTTTTTTTTTTTTATGAAAGTAAATTATTCTGATATGTAACTAGAATTGACTAAAGTGTAAGTATTTCCAATGCTGGATTTTCCCACTATCAAGACAATTTCTTGTGAAATTACAAAGCCTAGTGTTTTACTGGCCTCTATTGTCATAATCTTGGTATAACACTTCTGCACATAATGTAGTCATTTTGATTGCTTTTCAATTAAAAAAAATTATATGCAGTCTAGTTTTAAAGATGCCACAGAAGAATCTGAATGCTCTCAGAGTATACAAAGAAAACTAAGCAATTTACTTGAAATAATATGTGGCATGTATAATTATCAGACAGAAGACATATATTTATGTCAGAATAGAAAGAATATCTCCTCCTTAGTTTTCTTAGTTTCAGAAATCAATGAGATATTGCTTCTTGTCCCAGATCATATATCTTTCTAGAAAAGAAGCTAAACTAGCCTTGCAGAAATCCCCAATATTTTTCCAAGTGTGATGTTAATATGCAATCTGTAATGTTGAGGAGACTGTGTGAAGTAATCAATATACTTCTGTACTGCGTTGAAAACCACATGCTGGCCACAATTCATTTATTTAGAGTTTAGATATGAAGCTCCATTTTCTACATGTAGAGATGTTAACAATTTAAATATAAATTTTACCAAATTTTAATCACATAAACAATTCAGTTATTTTAAGAAAAAAAGAAAAGAACAGGGTAAATTTAATTTTTATAACATTTATTTGACCATGTGAACCTCAAATATTATCTTTCAACATATAATCAATATGGAAAGCATTAATGAGATAATTTACATTCTTAATGCTAAATTTTGAAATCTGCTGTTTAGTTAACATTTATCCACATTTCCATTCAGATCAGGCGTGAAGTGTTCAGTAGCCACATGTGGATAGCAGCTTCCATATTGACACATATAGGTCTAGCTCTTCTGAATCCAGCAAAAGATTCCTGAAATACATAAGTGCAGTGGTTTTCCTTCCCAGTGACCACTACCTTGTAGTCTAAGGGGGAATTACCCATTGTAAATAGAGGAAGACAATAAAATAACAGCTTATGGTTCCAGAATGCAGAACTTGACACACATACAATGCAAGAAAGTCTATTCAACAATTATTTGAATACCTGTTCTGAAACTCTTCATTAGTAAACAAAATAAAGTACAAATTATGAGCATAGATTGTGGTTGCAGCGTGCCTAAACTTAAACCTCAGCTCCATATTTTATAAGCTGTAATATCTGAAGTAATTTAGTTAACCTTACAGTGCTTTAGTTTCTTATCTAGAAAATTAAGAAGTTAATAGTATCTATATCAAAAGGCAGATGTGAAGATTACATTTGTGTAATGGAAGGAAGGAAGGAAGGAAGGAAGGAAGGAAGGAAGGAAGGAGAAGGAAAAAAAGAAGAAAGAAGGGTGAGAGAGAAAGAAAGAAACCTTTCTCATTGATCTCAGATTCCTGAGTTAACAGAAGGTTATAAAATAAGCAAAATATTCAGTATGTGAGAAGGTGTTAAATGCTAGGGATAAAAATTAAAAAGGAGGAGTGGCAGAGAGATTTGGAGGTCAAGCACATGTTTGCAAATTTTAAAAGACTGGCCACATGGGAAAGCTGGGATGGCTCAGCGGGTAAAGCTCTCGCTTTGATACCCCGAGGACTGAGGATTGAATCCCGGCCCTGGCCCATGTGGACCCACATGCTGAACTGGGGTGTGCCCCCAGTTCAGTTCTTGCTGGGACCTATGCGGGAGGCTCCCGGCCCAGTTCCTGCCCTGTGCAGCCCTGTGCCCACCTGTGGAGTGAAACTATATGGAAAACTAATGTCAACTATGGAGACTGCTCTGGGCCCTCCCCCTTCCCTCAGTCTCTCTCTGTCTCTGTTTCTCTCTGTCAAAAATCAATAAAATAAATCTTTAAAAAAAAAGACTGGCCACAGAGGGCCTCCTAGAGATAGTGATATTTGAGCAAAGACTTGAAAGTGTCAAGGAAGTGAGCCATGCGTATGTATAGATAGGAGGAAGAGTTTTCCACTTGAAGAGCACAGAAGGATTCTGAGTCAGGTACATGCCTAGTGTCATCACAAGTCAGGAGACCTGTGAGACTCGGATGAATGAGTGACCAGAAGAACAATAGGAGGTATGGGCAGAGAGAAATTCAGTGATCAGATTATAGAAGGTCTTGTAGATCGCTACTACAAAGACTTTAGTTATTAATATGTTAAGTGGAAAGTCTATGCAATAGAATCTTATACAGTCTAAAGGACAGTAGTTGTCTGCTATGCTCAGAATAAACTGTACAAAACAAATAAGGACATATAAAAATTAAAAAATGTTTACACTAACTAGGTAAGAGATAATGATGTCTTTTTCCAGGGAAGTAGTATTGATACTATAGTCACATGCTAGGTATAGTTTGAAGATGGTGCCAACACAATTTGGTGACAGATTAAATATAGGGTATAAGAGAAAGAGAAAAATCAAGGATGGTACTAAGATGTTTCTTAAACATTTTTTTTTATTTATTTATTGTATTTTTTTGAGAGGTGAGAGAGATAGAGGAGGGGGCGGGGCCTAGAGCAGTTTCCATAATTGTACATCATTAGTTGTGACACAGTTTCATTCCACACAGGTGAATGTGGGGCTGCACCGGGCAGGTACTGATCCAGGGACCTCCCACGTGGGAGGTGAGAAACTTTACTGCCAGACATCTCGGCAGTTGCCAGTTGTGCTGCAGTTCAGCATATGAGTTTGCACAGGCTGAGGCTGGGAATCGGACCTTGCAATTGAAAAACAAACTCTCAACCACTGAGCTATCCTAGCATCCTCTATGAAGATTTACTTTGTAATTGGAAGAACGAATTAGCCATATTTCGATGGGAAAGACTGAGGAAAGGATAAGGTTTAGAAGTGCAAAGGTATTCTGTTTTGGACATATTAATTTTAAGGTATCTTTTTAGGTGTCTTGAGAACAAGAGGCCTGCAAGGTAAGAAAAAGGGGGTGGGGAGCAATTCGGTTTTCTGCAAGCCAGGAAAAAGACATGCTCCAAGAAAGAGGAAGTAAACAATTGTATTAAATGTTGCTGACGGGTCAAATAAATTAAGACTGAGATTTAAATATTTCATTAAATATAAGAAATAAGAGAAATTTCCTTTTACAATGGGATAAATAAAAGTAGGTATGGAGAATCCAGTAGAATGGGGAAAATATATAATTTTGGAACAAGAGAACATTGCTGGAATGCTGGGATTAAGTAGGTATAATAGGATTGATTCTAGTGCATAAGTAGAGGCCATGGCCTTGGCTAAGATCACTGAGAATTCAAGAAACAGAAAGAAAGGCCGGGAATATTTGTACAGACGCATATAGCTTGTAGATGTGGTAGAGAATGTGTGAAGGTTCTATTCCAATTTTATCAGTGAGTAAGGGAGTGAATGGATGTTGATGGGTGAAAAGGGGAGATAGTATGAACTAATCATATGAAATAAAGGATTGTGTACAGTAGCATTATTGCTGGATTGCTTAAAGGACCTATTTGAGATTAGGAATTAGGGTAAACCAGGATCCATGCCTCCTTTGATGAATCTTTTTCTAGCCTTGTGGCCTCTCCACATATGTGATCTTAGAGAGTTCACCTAAAACACTGTCTCTCTAGTTGAAACAGTATGAGACTGTGATATAAAGGAAAAAAAAAAAAAGTTTGCTTCTATCTAACCTCAGTTGAGTTACAGCCCAGAAAAAACAGATTGTGGTTAGACATTCTTTAGTGATTTTGAAATATATTTTATCCTAGTTATTAGTTGATCTTTTCTCTCATCTAAGTATAATTAAGATTCATGAGATTATTCCAAAAGGAAATCATCACTTCCTTGCTTACAGAAGACATTCTGGGAAAAGTCTTATAAAATGTTAGTGATTTATATAACACCTTCAATATTTTCTTCTTATCTGTGTTGAATGGACTCAAGTCAATCTGGCTGTTGAGCAATTGTTGGGTACTTTGGATAAATATTGGTAGCCTCTGGAAGTCAGAGGTATGTAGGAGTTATGCATCTTCTCTCTCACAATCTCAATGCCATCTGGTATGTTACAATAACTGTAAGTCTTATTCCAAATTCTGATAAAGATAACAAACATTATCTTGAAAACCAACACAAAACCGCTAAGCAATCTGTTCATAAAGACTTAGAGAAGATCTCACTCTGTCCTGACAGATTCTAGGGAGCACCTTGGTAAGGAATTTTACTCTTGAGTTAGAGGAAACAATATTCTGTTTGCGGGATCAGACAAGCTTCTGGTCAGATTTGTTGAAAGAATGTTCATATAGTGGAGGCTCCCTATATGTGAGAATATTAGAATTGCTATTATAGTTTCTTACATATTATTAATATTTTTGCAAGGGTGGGGGACAGGTACAATCTTTCTAGCCAAACTGTCTTTTAACACCACTCATCAATAAAAAAGTATTGTGAACTTCCTTAATGGCACTTAGTAACCCCTGCCCATATATACTGCAATAGCAATATTGAGGTGTGAATTCCTGGTTCCGATAGTGCAAATGCTAACCAAAAATACCTTGGTTATAAGCATGTTTAACTTGTAAAACACACAAACTCACATGATGTAATATTTAGTATACGTGGACAATTTTTCCTCACTATCCAAAATCAGGGCCAAAGCTAGCTCTGAGATGTTAAGGAAAGAGAGAGACTGACACAGTATCTGTGGCCGCCCCTTTCACCACAGGCATCTATAATACCTATCGATTAACTATGAAAGTGTATACCAAAATAGAGAAAATTGGAGAGGGTACCTACAGAGTTGTGTATAAGGTTAGGCACAAAACTATAGTTCAAGTGGTAGCCATGAAGAAACTCATACTAGAAAGTGAAGAGGATCCTAGTACTGCAATTCAGGCAATTTCTCTATTAAAAGAACTTCATCATCCATATATAGTCAGCCTTCAGGATGTGTTTACACAAGACTCCACGTTTATCTCATCTTTGAATTCCTTTCCATGGATCTAAAGAAATGCCTGCATTCTATCCCTCCTGGTCAGCTCATGGATTCTTCACTTGTTGAATTATTTGTATCAAACCCTACAAGGGTTTGTGTTCTGTCACTCCAGAAGAATTTTGCACAGAGATTTAAAGCCTCAAAATCTATTGATTGATGACAAAAGAACAGTTAAATTGGCTGGTTTTGGCCTGGCCAGGGCTTTTGTAATACCTATTAAAGTATTTATACATGAGTTACTAACACTTTGATGTAGATCTCCAGAGGTGTTGCTGAAGTCAGCTCACTATTTTAACTCCAGTTTAGGTTTGGAATATAGGCACCATGTTTGTGGAATTAGCAACTAAGAAACTACTTTTCCATGGAGATTCAGAAATTGAATAGCTCTTCAGAATTTTCAGAACTGTGGGCACCCCCCAATAATGAAGTGTGGCCAGAAGTAGAACCTTTGCAGGAATATAACAACACATTCCCCAAGTGGAAATCTGGAATCCTAGCATCCCATATCAAAAACTTGGATGAAAATGGCTTTGGTCTGCTCTTGAAAATATTAGTCTATGATCCTGCCAAACAAATCTCTGGCAAAATGGCACTGAATCACCCATATTTTAATGATTTGGACAATCAGATTAAGAAGATATGCTTTCTGACAAAGTCTCCATGTGTTATAACAAGAACATACTTATATTTTTACTTTCAACTCTATTTGTGTATTTTTCTTTTCTTTGTTGTAAAATTTAAGCTGTACTTCATCTTCTAATTTTAAAAGCTGCAACTTAAAAATGTACTGTTTTATGTAAATTAACATATAATTCTGTAAATGTGTGTAGATCTCACTGTAATAACTATGTGTTACTGTAATAAAACAACAGATCTTAAAAAAAAAATCTAAATCAGAGCCAAATAAAATTTTATCATACTTGAACCAGTACCCTTAATTTGTGTTGCTTGCATACATGTAGTTGTAATCTGTCTATTTTAATCTTTCCTGGTCAATACGTATGTGAAATTAAAATTTTTAAGAATAGTTACATTGATTCTAATCATGCACTTTTAATAAATCATGACTCTTTAAAATATTCTGTAGACAACCTAAATGAGGATGTGCTTTGAAAAATCAATAACTTTTTAATAAACTAATCAAGGTAAAAATAGTGTTCAGTGTGAAAATTATGATTTTAGAATACCATAAACATGAGAGCTATCAAATCTGTAGTATTAATATTAATGTAGATTAAAGCAGCAGTACATGGGCCAAAAGTATAAGATAAGATGCCATTTAGTATTTTAGTAGAGCACACTTACACCACATACATAATTTTTCTAAAAATTATAATTTTATTACTTTTCCTATAATTTTATTTTGGAAAATCTGTCTTAGTACTTCTTTGGAAAAAAATCTCTAAAAACAGAAGCAGAAAAATATCATCTCCCTGGCTTGAGTTATTTTTAATTGACATATATTATATTTTTTCCCTTATAATTAGTAATAAAATAAGTTTTGTCTTAATAAACTTAAAAAAAAAACATGGAAAATTTTTATTATGCCAAATGGAAGCTAGAAAACTTATCTTTCCCTCTTCAAAGTATCAGATTTATTAATTTTGTACAAAAATAAATGAAATTTTTTCATGATAATACTTTCTTCTATTATATAGTTCTCATTTTACTATGTATTATATAAATATATTCTGAAGAATTATTTTCTATTTACTTTTACCTACTCTGTATTGTTTTTTTAAAAAATACTCTTCAACCATTCATATGATCACAAACAACATTCTAAGTTTTCATTTTAAAATGATTAATTGAAAAGACCTCTAAACTATTTAAACACAAAATAGTGTCTATACCCCACAATGGTAAAACGCGATAGAGTATGAACAAAAGAATGAAAAAATCATCAGATTTGTATGGAATCATAAAAATTGCCAAAGCAATCCTGAGAAGAAAAAAAAAAAAAAAAGAGGTACAGAGGTATCATACTCCCTGACTTTAACTTATACTATAACTAACAATAACCAAAACAGCATGATATTGGCAGAAAAAAATATACACATAGACCAAAGCAACAGAATTAAGAACCCAGATATAAACCCACATATTTATGGGCAGATCACTTTTGACAAAGGAGCCAGAAACATACAATAGAGAAAAGAAAACCTGTGCACTACATGGTACTAGAAAAATGGAAAAGCCACGTGCCAAAGAAGGAAACTAGGCTGCTCTATGTTAGCATACATCAGAATTATCTCAAAGACAATCAAAGACTTAAGCATAAGATCTGCAACAGTAAATGGTGTAGAAAAAAAAAATATATATATATAGATAGATAAATATAGATACCTATATATAGATACCTATATATAGATAGGTATTAAACTTATGGACCTTGAGTTTAGAGAGGATTTTATGAATTTGACCTCAAAAGGTAAGGGAAGTAAAAGCAAAAATAAATGAATACAACTCTATTAAACTAAACTTCTCCACAGCAGAAGAAACCATAAACAAAACAAAGAGGCAAACGAATGGGAGAAGGTATTTGCAAACAACACTTCTAATAAAGGGCTAATATCCAAAATATATAAAGAATTTATAACTCATACAACTCATTAACATAAGAAAAAAAATTCACTTGAAAAATAGGCAGAGGGGGAAGTTGGGATGGCTCAGCGGGTTAAGTGCTTGCTTTGCAGCCCTGGTGACTGAGGATCAAATCCTGGCCCCAACCCGTTCAGACCCACACGCTGAACTGGGGTGTCCTTCCCATGCAGGAGGCCCCCAGTTTGATTCTCGCCCCCAATTCAACCCTGACTAAAGGGTGCGTGCCTCCCTGACTAAGGGGGGCCTCTCCCATGTGAGAGGTCCCCAGCCCACCTCCCGCCCTGTGCAGTCCCCTCCCACCTGTGTGGAATGAAATCATATTAAAAACCAATGGTGTACAACTATGGAGACTGCTCTGGGCCCTCCCCTTTCTCTCTGTCTCTCTCTGTCTCTGTGTGTGTCTCTCTCTGTCAAAAACAATAAAAATAAATCTTAAAAAAAAAAAAAATGGGCAGAGAACCTGAACAAACATTTCTTCTGAGAAGACATATAAATGGCCAACAGATACAGGAAAAAATACTCTTGGGGAAACTGGGATGGCTCCGCAGGTTAAGCTCTCACTTTGCAGCCCCAGGACCAAGGATCGAATCCTGGCCTGTGTGGACCCATATGCTAAACTAGGGTATGCTTTCCATGTGGGAGGTCCCAGTTCAGTTCTTGCCTTCCCCCCCCCCCCCCCCCCCAGTTTGGTCCCTGGCTCAAGGTGGCATGCCTCTCATGCAGGAGGCCCCTAGCACAGTTCCCACCCTGCACAGCACCCGCCCATCTGTGTGGGAGAAAACCATGTCCAAAACTGATAATGTACAACTACGGAGGCTGCTCTGGGCCCTCCCCCTTTTCTCTGTCTCTATCTGTTTCTGTCTCTGTTTGTCAAAGCAATAAATCTATTCTTTAAAAAATATATATGGTCAACTTCACTAGCTATTAGAAAACCACAATGAGATACCGCCTCACACTGATTAGAATGGCTGTTATCCATGAAACAAGTAATAGTAAGTGTTGGAAAGGCTTTGGAGGAAAAGAAAACTTCATATATTGATTGGTGGGAATGTAAGCAGGTACAGCCAGTATGGAAAACAGAATGGAGTTTCCTCAAAAAAAAAAAAAAAATTTAAGAATACAATTACCATAAGACTCAGCAATCTGTGTTCTTGTTATATACCCAAAAAGATCTGAAAACATTTATCCTTAAAGATATATGTACACCTATGTTTATTACAGCATTATTCACATTGGCCAAGACATGAAAACAACCAAAGTGTTGTCGGATAGATAGTTGGATAAAGAAAATGTGGTACATATGTACAATACAATGTTATTTGGCCATAAGGAAAGAAAATGCTGCCATTTGTGACAACATGGATGGATCTAGAGATTCCACCACCTTTTAAAAACACACTTTTCAAATTCTTGAGATATTATGCTAAGCAAAATAGGTCAAACTGAAAAAGTTGAGAACCATATGATTTCACTCATGTGCGATATAAAATTGAAAGCAAGAAACAAGAGAAACAATAAAAATTGATAGACACAAAACAGTTTAATGGTTATCAGAGGGTAAAGAGTATTAAATATACAGTGAAGGAAGGGGAATTGAATTTGGGTGGGGAACAAAATGCAATATACAGATGATGTACTACAGAATTGTATACTTGAACCCTACATAATTTAACTAACCACTGTCCCCCAATAAAATTAATAATATATATAAAAAATCAAACTTCACAATAAAAAAAAGATTTTTAAATGGGACAAATGCCTTAACAGAAAGCTCCCCAAAGGAGATATAGACATGACAAATAAGTGTATGAAAAGATGCTCCACATCATCTGTCATCAAGGAAATATAAATTAAAACAATAATGAGATAATACTACACACCTATTAGAGTGGTCAACATCTGGAACATTACATCACCAAATATTAGATGGAAGGATGTGAAGCAACAGAAGTTTGTATATATTGCTGGTTGGAATGTTTGGCAACTTTTCTACAAAATTAATCATATTCTTACCATACAATCCAGCAATCACATTCCTTAGTATTTATCCAAAGGAGTTGAAAACTTATGTCCACACAACTCCCTGCACATGGATGTATATAGAATCTTTATTCATGACTGCCAAAGATTGGAAGCAACAAAGAAGACGTTCAGTAGGTAATGGTAAATGAGTTGTAATTAAGGCAATGGTATATTATTCAACACTAAAAAGAAATGATCTATCAAAGCATGTAATGACATGGGAAAACCTTAAATGCATATTACTAAATGGAAGAAGTTAATCTGAAAAGGATACATACATATGATTTCAATTAATGTGTATGACATTCTGGAAAAGCCAAAATTGCCGAGACCACACACACACAAAAATCAGCGTTTACCACGATTTACAGGAACAAGATAAATTGGTAAAGAAGAGGTTTTAAGGCATGAAATTACTCTCAATACGACTATAATGGTTGGTATACGGGGTTGTCCAGAAACTATTCAGCCATGTGATTGTGCTCATTATTTGGACAATGACTGGACTATTGACAATGGCTGGATTTTTTTCCAGACAACGTTCACGTGTCATTTGTCCAAACTCCCTGAAAATAAACACCAAGAGTTTTGGTAACTATGTGTCGATTTACCATACTTTTCGCTCCATAAAATGCACCTGACCATAAGACGCACCTAGTTTTTAGAGGAGGAAAACAGGAAAAAAACATATTCTGAACCAAATAGTGTAATAAAATATGTAATAAACTGTAACAGAATAACATTTGAACCATGTAAAGTGAACAGCATCCCCGCTGTCTACTAGGAAACGCCGCCTACTACAAACTCTTCTCCAATCAGCGTGGCGATAACACAGCCAGCAACAGCACTCCTGGCTTGCGGCCTTCCCTCCTCCTCTGTATGATCTCCTTCGTGGCCTGACGCTTCTCTGCGCTGCCACCATGGACGTGTAAGCTTCCTGCCTAGACCCGCTCTCCTTCCATGCAGTCCCTGCTTTCTGATCTGGCTGCAGGCTTCCCCACGGCATCATTAAGGTCCCCAATGTGCACTCTTTTTTGCAGTATTCGCTCCATAAGACGCATACACTTTTCCCTCCACTTTTGGGGGTGGGGGGGGTGTGTCTTATGGAGCAAAAAATACGGGTAGTTTTATCCTTGGTAAAAAAAAGAAAATGTACCACTCTCGTTAGTGATGTTGATAATGGCAGAGGTTATGCATGTGTGGGAGTAGGGTGTATATGAGAAATCTTTGTACCGTCTTCCTAATTTTATTGCAAACCTAAATTGTTCTAAACAAAATTTATAAAAATAAAATATTCATAATACAGTTTTAGCAATAGATAAAAATTTGGGGAGAAGTAGTGTATCAAAGGAAACATGCTCCCCACTTTAACCTTCTAATATCTTTATTCCAAACTCTCTCATTCATCTGCTGACTTTATTTCTTCTTTACCAGGAGCACTGAAGCAATCATAGAAAAACTACTGTAGACTAACAGTACTACATTTATCAAATTTCTACATCTGTCCTTATGCACTCTACCTTACTCTTTTCTTCTATAGATGAGCTGAATATGCTTTGGTCGAGACTTTTTTTGTCTTTCACTTGGGCACTAGCTCCTGTGTCTTCTTGCATACTTAAGAACAATTGCTGTTTCAACAGTTCTCTGTCCTTATTCTCCTGCTTGTCAATTTTCAACTTAGCTTTGATGGTTATATCAAGAAAAATTTTTGCTTTAAATTTTTTTTATCATTAAAAAATAAATTATCACTTCTCAGCCTTTTGGCTAAGATCATGTGTAAAAATAAATTGTCTTTTGTCCTCATGTTTCTCTCCAGGGCAGTCCCATTTCTCTCCTCCATTACAGCAAAATTTCTTGAGAGATTTATCTATACCTGTACTACTTAATAACTCTTTTTCTACATTTTCATGTACCCTCTCTTTCAGAATTTCATTTCATTCTCTTCCAGAGCTTCAAACGTTGACATGTCCCAAGACTTGCTCCTTGGATATCCACTCTAATCTATCTCTCTTTCTTCTTCAGGTAATCACATCTAACAATATATCTTTATGCCCAAATTTGTATTTCCAACCATACCTTTCTCCTAAAACAAAACAAAACAAAACCTGTGTGTGTGTATAGATAGATAGATAGATAGATGATAGATAGATAGATAGATAGATAGATAGATAGATGATAGATAGATAGATAGATCCTCTGTATTTGTATCCAACTGCTGCTATAACAAATGACTATAAACAGGTTTAAAACAACCCAAATTTATTTTCTTACAAATCTGAAGGTCACAAACCTGACACCATAATGTCAATAGAGCTGCTTGCTTTCTGGAGACTTTAGGGAAGAATCCATTTGTTCCTTGCATTTTTAGCTTCTAGAGGTTGCCACGCATTCCTTGTCTCATGACCACATCCTTGTATTACTCCATTTTTTGCTTCTATCATGACATCTCCTACAACTAACTCTGATCTGCTGTCTCCAATTTGCAAGGACCCTTATCTTTATATTGGGCTCACATAAATAATTCAGGATAATTCCTCCATATCAAGATTCTTAATTACATCTGTAAATTTATTTTTGCCACCTATAATATTATTCACAAGTTTTAAGGATTAGGACAAGAACATCTTTGCAGGGCCATTATCAGGCTACCTCTTTATGAATGGCATCTCAAACAAAATAACCAAAATTGAGCTTCTGAGATTTTCTCACAAACTAGCTTCTCTATTAATGGCAACTCCATTCTTAAAATTGTTTTGGCCAAATGTTTATTATCTTTAATTCATCTATTTCTCTAAAAATTTCTAATTTAATCCTTTAATAACTACATCCTGTTGGTTCTGTTTTCAAAGTTCAGAATTCAATCATTTCTCACAATCTCCAAAGTCACGAACTTGGACTATACCACAAATATCTTCTATATATGTTATAGGAATAGTTTTGCTTCTGATACCTTGTAATCTATTCTCAACACAATAGGCAGAAAGAACATGTTCAAACTGATGCAAAATTATGTTGCTTTTCAGCTTAAAGTTCTCAAATGTCTTCCCATCTTATTTTTGGTAAAAGGCAAAGTTCTTAGTATCTTTGTGCCCTGCTCCCCCACCTGGGCCCCTGGTCTGTTTCTAAATTTACTTGAGCTTTTCTCCAACCACTTAAATATTACACCTGAGTCAAATACCTCACTTTCTATACTGTCAACCAGCCCCATTTCATACAAGCTCTACTGCTAGAATATACAGAATACCTCTCACATTTCTTTGTTTGTTTGGCATATTCCACCCATAACTAGAATTATCTATCTAAGGACCAAAATGTTTTCTGCCCTCATCAAAATAATGTGGACTCATACTTAGTACAGATTTGGGAGGGCGGGCCCTTGAGATCATTGGCAAGTGTTTCAGAGTTAAAAATCATAATTCTTAAAGAGTTGTATTTTAAGCCTGGCTTAATTAGTGAGAAAAGTACGTGTACACAGAAAATATTAAGTATAAGATTTCATATGGAAATGAAGAATCCCACTAAACACCCAAGAGAATAAATGGAAAGCTATTAGAATTATTAAAAGGGTTCAATATAGTAGACGTGTAAAAAATGCATAAATCATATTCTTTCTTTAGACCAGCTCAAAGCAGTTGGAAAATAGAATATAACAAAACTTAACTGATGTATTTAATGTATTGATAGAAAAAAAAATGAAGGTTCATTGTATAATTGGATTGGAAAAGAGAATACTACAAATTTTAACTCTTACATTAATTTGCAGATTTAGGATAATGCCAAATGAGGACTAATGGTACTTTTAGAACTTGAAGTACCTCTGAAAATTTACTTTTTCATAAAAGTTACTAGAACACTGGCAAAAGTTGGCAGAACCAACTTTTTCTGATCTCAGGACCTTAACTAAAGGATTAACTAACATTTGAATTTCTGTAAGAACAGTGTCATTTGTGAAATTTTAATTTGCCTTTATCTCATCTCCCTATCCACAGCTCCATCATAATCTTTAAAATTATGTCTTGGAAATATAGGGGCTGTTAAAACCAACAGTTTTGTCAGAATGACTTAGAAGTTCCCAAAATGTCCCATCCCTATTTTACCTTTGTGGCGGCTTGCTGAAAAGCACCATCCTCAAGGCTTGTCTTCATTCGCCTTAGTCAAAACTTTCATTTTGAGTGAGGACTCCTATCCTTGGGTCATTTGTCAAAAAGTATCAGTAGGAGATGCCAGGATGGCTCAGTAGGTTGAGTGCTGACCTTGCAGCTCCAGGGTCCTAGGATCAAGTCCCAGCCCTGGCTTGTGTGGACCAATATGCTGAACTGGGGCATTCTTCCCCATGAGGGAGGTCCCTGGCCCAGTTCCCGCCCTGCGTGCCCCACACCTGTCTGTGTAAAATAAAACTGTTGAAAACTGATGATGTGCAGGTATGGAGACTGCTCTGGCCCTCTCCCTGCTCTCCCTTTCTCTCTCTTTCTGTCAAAAACAATAAAATAAAACTTAAAACAAAAACAAAAACAAAAAAACCTATTTTTAAATTATCAGCAGTTGTTTAATTTCACATTTGTCTCAAGTGGCATTACTTGTCGAGATTAACACGAGGCTGAGCAAAAAACTTAAAAGGAAAAACTGATGACTGAGATGTTTTTAGAGATTTGAAAAGTTAAGACATATTCCAAAATACTAAAAAGAAATCTAAAACACATGCTAGAGGTATTTCACGTGCTCTGGTAAGCACTGGAAGGACCCAAATTTTTCACCTTTAACTGACCTTCTAACTCTGTGCAAGCATGAAATGAAGACTAATACAGAGTGATAAATTGCCTGTCACAGCATTAAAATTAAGCCATAACACACACATAGCCCCTCAGGGGGAAAAGAAAAAAGTAAAAAGAAAAGACTTATTTAATGTTGACATTTAGGGAAATCTGTGGCAGCACAGAGCTTAGTGCCCACATATAACAAATAATACAGATTCTACATAATTAATCCAGGAAAATCACTGTCAGCAACAATAATAACAAAAAACCTGGGTAGAGGGAATCTGATTTTGAGAATTGTCATATTGTTTTAATTGATTTTTAACAGCTTTATTGAGGTATAATTGATATACAGAACACTACATATATTCAATGCATACTTGTACAATTTGATGAGTTTGGATATAGACATAAGAGTATACCCATGAAACTATCATCATAGTCAAGGTAATAAAAATATTCACCACCTCTAAAAGTTTTCACGTGCCCCTTCAGTGTTTCATTTTGTGGTAAGAACACTTTAAGAGATATACCATCTTAACAAAATTTTTAATTCTACAATACCATATCATGAATTATAGGCACTGTGTTTTACAGCAGATCCCTAGAAGTTTATATACAGTAAATCTCTAGAAATTATTTACTTTGCATGACTAAAACTATACTGGTTGGACAACAACTCCTCATTTCCCCCCTCCTCCCAACTCCTGGCAACCACTATGCTACTTCTTGCTTCTTTTAGTTTGAGTATTATAGATAACCCACGTAAGTGAAATCATGCAGTCTGTTTTTTTGGTCATGTAACCTGGGGGAAAATATAGGCTTATTAACAGATATTATTATTCTAAACACAGGATCAGAAAAATGATTGTTCCTTCCTAAAAGTTTATTTTATATGTATTTTAAGAAGAGGGTAGAATGTGAAAATTCTGTAAAACTCCTTTGATAGCAATCTTCCAAATAAATTTAGCCCTGTGCCAGAAACAAATTTGGATAATAAGTCAATAAACTTAATGTATTTTATAGCCTCAAACTACCACTTGATTTTTTTAAATCCCTGTAGTTGAGTTAACAGATAGATGGGACCTGCTTTTCCACACCTCTTTTGAAATTGTTTAAAAATTACCAAGCTTAAATTAGACTCTCCCCTATAGTGAATATGAAGTGCCCATTATGTAAAATTAAGTATATTTTTGTTAGTTTTTCTATATTTAAACAAATATTTTCAGTCATTTTTATATATCCTTTATATTTTTTATTATTATGTAGGCAACTTTAAAAATTAATCTGATGATTTGGGCTAAAATAACTTAGTAGAATAGACTCAAATCTTATCATAGGTTTCTTTGTCCACTTGATCAAGTGAAAGGTCACCTATGCTACTAGGGATGACTTCCTATTCACTGACGATAATAACAATCATGGGAGACTGGTTCAAAAGTTAAATAAAAAGTGAAACTCAAGACTTCGTTTCAATTTAATTTTTAATAAATATTCAATGTTTATTTAAAATATACATGATTTAGAAATATTACTTGTAGCATCTACAATAGACATACTGTTCTAATATACATTTCAGAGGAGCTGCCATATTTTGTGTATAATATTTATATTTGTAACATGCTACTTTTAAAGAAAATAAAAAGACAGATTGTTGTTGAATATTAAAGTCTTTCATAATATTCATTCCATGGATTTATATCTAGCTTGGGACCACTAGAGGGCAAGCTTTACTTTGTAATGAAACAAAAATTCACTTTCACCTCCATGGTACTAGTACACAATGAAAATGTTTTAAATGACTGTTTTAAGAATAGAAATATATCATACTGTAATTATTTTTTTCCTTTAGAGGTAACTTAAACTAAAATCATATTTTACATATATTTCTATTTTAGCTATTCAAGTATAGTAATCTTTCCATTTTAAATCATGACAATTTTTTTAGAATTAGTGTTAAACATTCAAATCATTTGCAATTGCACACCTTCATAAAATTATGTTCAATACAAAATAAATAGTTTCCTAATTGTCAATTTAAAAAATAAAATTGCTTTTTGATACAATCAGTATGCTCCCTTGGTCCTGTCCCCTGGACAGGCAAAACAAGTTCAACTTGAAATTTTAGTGACTGGGTTTAAGTCAAGACCTCTGTATAAGGCACAGAGTTCCTTAGTCATCACAAAAATTTTTTCAAACAATTTTTTATAGACCATACCATAAGACATGTGTGATACGTATGGCATAAAATCCCCATTTCACCATGAAAATCTTGCAGTTAGCTGAAATGATACTCAAAATAATCTTTGTACCAGTACATATTTATCAACCAATATTAACATATATTCTACAGTTCCTTCTTTATTTCTTGGGTGTGCTCTGTTGCTCAGGAGAAATGGATCATTAGACAATCACATTGGATATACTATATATGATAACTGGTAGTGAGTACTGAGCACTTAACATTTTAAATTATATAACTTGCTCACAGGCATATAGTTGATGAGTGGTCAAGTCTGAATTACTAGTGATACCTGCAAATAAATCTCAAAAAAGATTTACATTTTCAAGTAAATTTCCAAGGTCCTCAGATAAGACTCAGAGCAGAACTGACCCTCAATTTATTATAGAACCATGGGGGAATTCAGTTATACCCAGCCATGGTAAATAGACTAATGATAACCCAGAGATAGTCATGTTGTAATTCCTGGAATCTGTGCATGGGTAAATTACACCTAAATGACAACAGGAAATGACAGATATGATTAAATTGAGGAATCTTAAAATGAAGAGATTATCCTAGATTATCAGGGTAGATCTAATGTAATCATAAGGATTCTTAGAAGAGATAGGCCAGAAAGTCAGGGTAGAAGATCAGAAAGATATTTAATGATGCTGCTGCGCTGCTTTGAGGATAAAGGAAGGAGCTGTGAACCCAAGAATGCAGATGACTTCATGAAACTGAAGAAAGTAAAAGCAACAGATTCTCCCATAAAGCTTCCAGGAGGAAGACAAATATGCTGACACCTTAATTTTAGCCCAGAAAGACCCATTTCACACTTCTGACCACCAAAATTGTAATATAAATTTGTATTGTTTTGAGCCATTAAATTTATGGTAATTTGTTTCAGCGGAAGTAGGGAACTACTATACCAATCCAAAGCATAGCCTGTAGATTTACAAGTTAAATAAGTAGTTGTTTTGATTTGAATTCTTAGTTTTGGGGTGTTTTATGCCCCACTACTAACTAATGTGCTCTTTGAAGTAGGGTGTGTTTTTTTGTTGTTGTTGTTGTTTTTGGTTGTTTGTTTGTTTTTCTATGTATAAAACCACCTGAATTATTTTAAAAGATTAAGCATGTTTTGATAAAATGTTTATAGAACAAGCAAATGAGAAAGAAAAGCAGCATAAGAACAAGTTATATTACCAGCATTTCTCTTTCTCAAAATGCTTGTATAAAATGTACACTCTGTCTCATTTAATTTATAAAAAATTATACAGGATAAATAATTGTAATGTTTCACAAAAAAACCCAAAAAACTAAAATACCGATATAATGTAAGTACAGCTAAAATTGAGGAGTCCTGGAACTAGTAGTTAGTTTTATTAATATTGAACTTTATAACTTCTTAAATCATAGTATTAAGAAAAATATAAAAATATGAGTTTTATCTAATAAAACTAAAACTTATACAGCCAGTGTACAATGTTATGTTAAATCTGTAACCTATGATATTTATATGAAATTCTGTGCTTCAGCTGGGATGTGTTCTCAGATGAATGCTTGCCTCTGTCAGAATAATATAATTATGCAATAGAAGAAACAGAATGTAGAGACTAGAGGGCGCCATTTAGTAGACTAGGACACGCCATTTTATGACATGGGCCCCACCTTGAGAGACCTTCCAGAATCCCAGGAAAACGAAACCTAAGGAAAAAGAAACTAAAGATTTGTTCCCTTGGTCCCGCCCCCCTCCCATCAAATAATCTGCCCCATCCAATAAAACCAAGGGTCACCCTTGCTATCCAATCCGATGGTGACACAAAAAGCCTAACTTCCTGCTTGCGGTTTCTCCCTTTAAAACACCCCGCCCAACGGGACTCGGGGCTGTTCTCTCCTAGTTGCATTGGGAGACGGACTGACCGGGCTCGAGCTTGTAGCAATAAAACCTCTCTTTGTACTTGCATCGGAGTTGGTGTCTTGGTTGCTGTTGGAATAGCGATCTGGGAGCACAACAAGAAAAATATCATATTGGCTTTGCTTTAAAAGACCATGTAAATACTATCAAGAGTGTGTGAAAATATAAAATGTTATAACAAAAATTCTTGTTTTAATAACTTTGCTAAGAACTTTTAGGGCTAATGGTTCCTTTCAAGTCTTTTCTAAGGATGTTTTCATCAGAAACATCAATTCCAACCATGAAAGAAAAAATACCAACATATATTATAGAGCACTACAAGAGAAAATTTCATCTAGTTCTCACTGTTGAATATAAATGGCTTACCAAATAGAATGATTACATTTCACAAATGGCATTTTAAAATACAACTAATGGCATTTACCTCACCTTTATACAAAGTACTTGCCTCTAAAAAATGTCTGCTTTAAAGAAGCATACTGACTTATACTGACATTTAATTAATCATATAAAGCAATGATATTCAATAGGGAAAAAGTAAGAATAAGCAGATGAAATTATTTCAATAATATATTTTATTTAACACAATACATTTAAAATATTATTTCAAAAGTAACCAATAAAAATTTGTTATATTGCTAGCTTACACTCATTTTTCATACTGTCTTTAAAATCTAATGTGTATTTTAGATTTATTTCATATTTCAATTGAGACTATCCACAGGCAAGTGCTCAATAACCAGTATTGACATCCATATTGGACATCCCAGATCTAAAGAAAAGTAATAAAAAAGAAAAATAATTATTGACATTACTCTATAAATAAGGCAATTGTAACAGAATTGAGAGACATCTAATTGCTTTTGGAGGTGTATACTGTTGTAACCCGCGAGAAAAAATAACCCACAAAGCGTGCCAGATATGAAGGCTGAATTAGGAGTCTTTACTCACAAGCCGGGGATCACGGAGGACTAGAGTCTCTCAAAAACCCGTGGCCCTGAGTGGATGCAGAGAGGGGTTTGTAAAGGCATTTTGCTATGTTTAGTCTACTGCTAGCGAAGCAAAGTACAGAAGCCAAAGCAAATAACTTGTTTATCCATTATCCTGTTTCCTTTAGGTCTGAGTAAACATACAGCTTTTCTTTAACTCTAAGTAAATGTAAAGCTGGCATGTTGCAACTTTCAGCAGGGGCGATATCCGGGATCTGTAAAGATGTTTACATGACGGGTGGCAACTTTAAAACAGTGACAATTAATAATGTTCAGAGTGCAGCACATTCTGGAGCTGGCAAACTGGCAGAGCATGGACAGAGTAGAAATAATAAGTTGGAACAATACCAGAGCTACTGAATTAACGATTTGTATATGTAGGACCTGGACATTGTAATTTAAAAAATTTTAAAAAGCTTTCCATATATACCTGGTCTTCGAAACAGGTTTGGGGAACTATTGACCTGGTGTTAAAGTCGCTGTAAATTATAACTTGCTAATAGGTTAGCAAATGTTCAAGGGTCATACAGCATTCAGGTTATAGAGTCATGGCAGACGATTTAAAATCATACTCTATCACTATTGCCAATAAAACTTTACCAACTTACCTCTCTTCCTGAGCCTAGGCCTTTGATGAATTTAAGAATAAATACCTCATAAAATTACTAATGGCATTAAATAAAGCAATGTGTATATGTAAAGAATCTTAATAAAAAGTGACAAATAATTATGCTTTTTTCTAATTATAATGTGGTGCTAATGAGCCCATAATTTTGAGTTTAATCCTTAAATGGGCTGTAATTCTAGAATCCCACTAAGACCCCAAGGTATTTCAAACTCTAGTTATCTCTCTTGAAATTCTGTGCCTGGGGGAAGCCAGATGGTTCAGCAGGTTGGGCACTGGCCTTGCAGCCCCGGTGGGTGGGGGTAGGGGGCTCAAGGATCATATCCCAACCCCTCCCCATGAGGACCCACAGCTGAACTATGGTGTGCCTACAGTTCTATTCTCCTTAGGGCGAGCTTCACATGTAGGAGATCCCCCCCACCCCTACCCCACACCCCCACCTCCATCCTCCCACCCCCTTCCCCACCCCCACCCCTACTTCTGCTCCCACCCCAGGCATGCCTCCCATATAAGAGGCCCCCAGCTTGTGGGGGTGTGCCTCTCATGTGGGAGGCCCCAAGCCCCAATCCTGCCCTGCACAGACTTGTGCCCACCTGTGGAGTAAAACTATATAAAAAACTAGTGACGTGCATCTATGGAAACTGCTCTGGACCCTCCCCATTTTCTCTGTCTCTGTCTTGCTCCTTGTCAAAAACAATAAAAAGATAAAATAAAAAAAAATAAAAATATAATAATAAATATTTTAAAAAACATTCTGTGCCTGTATTTGTCTGATCAAGGTGCCGCAACAAAGTACCACAGACTGGGTGACTAACACAACAGAAATTTATTTTCTCACAGTTTTGGAGGCTAGAAGTCCAAGATCAAGGTTTCATCAAGATTAGTTTCTAGTAAGACATCTCTTCCTGCCTCGTAGACAGGTGCCTTCTCACTGTGTTTTCATAAGCCTCTTCTCTGTGCAAGTGCTAATTGCAGAGTTCTCTGCTCTCTTCCTCTTCTTATAAGAATACCAACCCTTTTTGATTAAGGCTCCTCCCTTATGACATCATTTATTCTTAATGGCCTTATTAAGGCTTATCTCCAAATAGTCATGCTGGGGGTTGTTAGTGCTTCAACAGATATATTTGAGAACATACAGTTCAGACCATAGTAGTGTCATTGTATCACTATGTACTTATTGTCCAAGCGTACATCTGCAAGTTTTCTGCCCAGAAAACCTATGTCTATTTGAACATTAAAACTTCCTCCCTTAACCATACCTACGAAAATCAGAAGTAGAATCTATTTGCTTTGCCTCTGACCTATATCTTGTGCCTTGGAGATGATTTTAGCCCTTAAATATTATGAAAATATTGAGCATAAGCTTCCACAGTTTCTCGGCAAAGTGTGCCAATTCACAAATTAAAAAAATAATAATAAAAATTTTCAGGTCAGATTTTTCTATGTTCATAAGATTAGACCATAAACATATAAAACTAAATTATCAGAAAGATATTTTTTAATCAACAACAGTTGTATTTTACTATAAAGTTAGTTATTTAGGATTATAATCCTTTAAAAAAAATGAGTTCTTCATCAATTCTTGAGTTTAAAATTATAATAATTACAGAGAATTGTGTTTTTGCCAATTTTATACAGAGTATAGGACTGCACACTTGAGGAAAATGGTCAAATTATAGCCCTATGAGAAAAGCATTCTGAACTTGTCTCCAATCTTTCATTCCAGCCTTCTGTTACATATATAGAGCTTGTCATCTCTGCCTGTCTAGTTCCTCATCTACTGTTTGAATACCTAGGGCTATCCCTCTTGCTTTTCTTTCCTCCTCTGACTTACATTCTTTATCATGTTGTAATGTTTTCTCTTAACCCCATAGCACCCACCTTCAACCTCTTGTATTTATTACTTGTCAAATGTGAGTGATTACTTCATTCTTTAGCCCAAGTATAAGGATTAGTTATTTTAAAATAAGCAATGAGGCAAATATACCATGTCAAACTGTGGTCTAGAAACAGGTCAAAGTGGGTGTTCTACATTCTCTACTAAAAACAATATTATATTAGATAAAACCATAGTAATTTTAGTTCTCAAAAAGTTTAGCCTTTTTTTTCCCCATAGGATTAAAGCTAACTGAAATCCACTGATGTTTTTAAAGCAACTGCCAACTGTTTTGTCTATATTTGTTATTTTAAGGGAAGGAAGTGTTCTTAGCCATTTTTGGCAGATATATGATTGTAGTAATGATGTACAGTCATAACTGTCTTAATGTAGTTTGGTCAGATTTAATGAAGTTAGTTCTCTATTGTTCAGTTGTAATGTTAACTTTCAAAGACCAATTTTTTTTTAATTAATTAATTTATTTTTGAGAGACGGTGAGAAAGAGAGAGACAGTCAGACAGACAGAGAGAGTGTCCAGAGCATCTCCGTAGTTTTACATCATTAGCTGTGATGTCATTTTACTCCACACAGGTGGACGAGGTACCATGCAGGGTGGAAACCTAACAGGGGGCCTCCCACATGGGAGGCGAGAACCTTTGCCACTGGGCCATCAAGCGGTTACCAGATGCACCGCAGTTCAGCATATACACGGCCCAGGGCCAGGCAAGCGCTCAACCACTGAACTATCCTGGCATCCCATCAAATACCATTTTTTTTTTTAAGATTTATTTTTATTGTTTTTGACAGAGAGAGAGAGATACAGAGTCAGAGACAGAGAGAAGGGGGAGGACCCAGAACAGTCTACATAGTTGCACATCATTTCCACATAGTTTCATTCCACAGGTGGGTGGGGCTGCACAGGGCAGAAACTGGGCTGGGGTCTTACCCCGGTGAGAACTGAACTGGGGGCACTCCCCAGTTCAGCATATGGGTCCGCACGGGCTGGGGCCAGGATTCGATCCTCGGTCCCCAGGGCTGCAAAGTGAGCACCTAACCCACTGAGCCATTCCGGCTTCCCCCAAAGACCAACTTTTAAAAAGATTTTTCTCAGAACTGACAAACAGTACAAATTTCTTCTGTTCTGTGATGTGACATTTATCTATCTGAGGAAGATATACAGAACTTGGTTAGGTTTTCTTAAAACTTATATGTGCTACAATCAAAGTGTACTATTGCCATAACTATCCCAAGAAAGAAGAAGAAACATTTAAATGTATCTTAAATTGTGTTTTATTCATTGATAAATTTATTGGGGTGACATTGGTTGGTAAAAATTACATAGGTTCAGGTGTACAAGTCTATATTATATCTTCTATGTGTTGCATTATGTGCTCACCACCCAGTGTCAGTACTCTTTCCATCACCATATATTTCATGCCCCCTCCCCTGTCCCCCATGCCTTCCCTCCTTACCCTCAGGTAACCACTAAACTATTGACTGTGTCCATGAGTTTTTGTTTTGTTGTTACTGTCAGTTTTATATTCCACATATAAGTATGATTTCACTTATATATTAAATTTTAAGGATGCTTGTGATATTGTGAAATTTGCTGAAAAATTCTACCTTCTTGTCTGAGCCAGGGATTCTGAGATATACATATAGGTACCAGAGGACAGCTGTTCTATGGTTCATCCTTGGCTTGCCTTAAACCAGTCTTGTCCCAAAGGTTGAACTAAATAATAATAACTCAGACTTCCACTTTAAGTGGTAGTTGTTATTTTCCAAAGATTTAACATTGTCTGGGGCCATTTCTAAATATATTAATTGACAAAATGTCTAGCATAGCTTTTAAAGGAGGTTAAAAGAGAATTAAAATTTTATTGTTATTATGCAATCATTATAATGCTATACCAGTTATATTAATGTTATTCTCAGACTTTTTTCTTTTTTGTAAGTCAATTGACCATTTTTGATACACATGAATAAAAATCACATAGTAGTTTGATCATATATCTTTGTAACTTTAATAATAACTCAGGATGGGAGAGCAAGATGGCGGCATGAGAGGAGAACCCAGACACCTACCTGGGAAGGGACTTACGAACAAAAAGGAACCCACAGGGGAAACCCTGAGAAGCACCCTCAACTGAGAGAACCACACAACGCAGAACAACACACAAAGGTTAGAGGAAAAAGGGGAGAGCGGGAGAGGGAGGGAGAAGGAGCAGTTTGGGGACA
>PVKE010013981.1:0-35658 GCA_004027555.1 Craseonycteris thonglongyai | reverse complement strand
AAAATCAAATCGTTTTTCGGGTCAACGTATTTATGCGAATCTTTGTTTTCAAACATGAATTTAATAAAATCATGATATAGATCTCGACTTACCGATGAGCATCTTAATAATTGTTTGCTAACAGGGTTGTCGTCATACTCTCCTAATTACGAGGCACTGGCCAATGAAATGCAATGCCAAAGATCACACTGACAGATTGCTTTTTTTTATGTTTTCTTTTATGTTTTTTTAAGTGATTTTATTATACGTGTTTTTTATTTACTTTGTATTATGTTTTGTATATATGTTTCTTTGTGTGTATATAATTTGTACAATAAATTTATTATTTTAAAATTATTTTTGTTTATTATTTATTCTTGTTCAATAATAAATATCCTTAGAAATAGCTGGTGCCCGCCGCCCTACCGATATTTTAGAATGCGCCCTAGGGTATAAAAAGGTTGGGAACCCCTAGTCTAAGGGCTTTGAGAATTTTGTTGATCTTTTCAAAGAACCAACTTTTTACTTTATTCTTTTGTTTTCCTATTCTCTACTTTGTCTTCCTTCTAATCTTTATTATTTCCTTCCTTCCTTCCGCTAGCTTTAGGTTTAGTTTGCTCTTCTTTTTATAGTTCCTCAAGGCATAAAAGTTAGGTTACTGATTTGAGATCTTCTTTTTTTGTTTTTTTTCTTGAATATATTCCATGTATAAGGTATTATATTAAGTGCTTTGAGTGATAGAATAACATACCAAATCCAGTAACTGACTACAACAGTGATTGTTGGAGATCTTCTTTTTTAAGGTAGGAATTTATAGTTACAAATTTCCCTGAGCACTGCTTTTGGTGCATCCCACAGATTTGAAATATTGTATCTTTTGGTATGTTCTTTTCATTTTCTTTAGTCTCTATGGATTTTCCAATTTCCCTTGTGATTTCTTCCTTGAGCCATTGGTTAAGACTGTGTTATTTAATTTCCATGAATTTTTCAATTTTTCAATTTTCCTTCTGCTATTAATTTCTAGCTTCATTTCATTGTGTTCAGAGAAGATATATTCAATCTTTTAAAATTTACTGAGATTTGTTCTGTGTCCTAACATATGGTATATCCTGAAGAACACTGTGTGTGCACTTGAGAAGAATTTGTACTCTGCCATTGTTGCAATATTTTATATAGGTCTAGTTATTTTACAGTGTTGTTCAAGTCCTCTCTATATCCTTAGTGATCTTTTGTTTAGATGTTTATTATTACAATTGGGGTATTAAAGTCTCCAACTACTACTGCATAACTGCCTATTTCTCCCTTCAACTCTGTCAATGTTTGCTTCATATATTTGAGATTGTTATTTGGTACAAATACGAGTATGCATTTGTACTTGTAATAGTAATTTTTCTGCTTCATTCTTAATAGTTAGTTGAAAACAAACAAAAAAATTTATTCAACTTATTAAAACTACCTACTAATCACCCTTTTTCAGTAGCATATTATAGAAGATAAAATTTACACTGCACTTCATAGTTTCCTTTCCAAAACACCACAGAAAAATAATCTGAAACTCTAAAAGCTTAGACAAAATTATTCTATATTAAAACTGTCATAATTTCTTATTCTTGTTAAACCTAAACCTTAAAAATACAAGCTATCCATGTTTAATCCCTTGACACACAAGACATCTTGGATATGTCATGTGTTTCTTAAGCCATTGTAAACACTGATATCTCTGGGATGTGGGTAGATTTAATTTGCTTTGAATGCAGTTATAACGCAAATATGATCAAGAAATAATTATATATATTCAGTGTTAAATCGTGAACTGTAGAAATAATCCCTTTAAGATGTCTGTTTTGAATTTGTATGAAAGTGACACTGAAAACCAAATAGGGTAGAGTGAAAACAGCGAGACTGATATTCAACAAATTCATATGGCTGATTATTCAAAAGAAGATTCAAATTCAAGTGAAGGTAGTCCTATCCAACATAATGTTTGTAAACGTGCAAGACCTACATCTGTATCAAGCAGTGATGATTGTGACTCAGCAGATGAAGAATGGAATTGGGAAGAGAAAGAAATAAAACCATTTCCCTAAATTGATGGTATGAACACTTTAATTTTGCAAAGACTAGGAGCAAATCCTATAGCTCTTCATGTTTTGAAACAAATGTTAATTTTATTTTATTTTGAAATGATAACCGTAGAAACAAATAGATATAGTCAAAAGATAAAGCACCAGAACTTGAAAAAGGATGAGGAATGGTTTTCAGTAGCAAGTAATGAAATGAAAGCATACCTTACATTATGTATCATAATGTTGCAAATACGTACAAAAATCTAAAATAGATATGTACTTGTCAAAAGAGCAAAAGTGGGGAAGCCAGGATGCCTCAGAGGGTTAAGCACTTGCTTTGCAGCCCCAGGAACCAAAGATTGAATCCTGGCCCTGGCCTGTGTGGACCCACATGCTGAACTGGGGTGTGCTTCTCATGCAGGAGGTCCCCAGTTTGGTTCTCACCCCACCCCCGTTCAGCCCCTGGCTCAAGGGGCCATGCCTCCCATGCAGGAAGCCCCTGGACCAGTTCCTGCCCTGCATGGCCCCCACCCACCTGTGTGGAATGTAACTACCAGTATGTTGAAAACTGATAACATACAACTATGGAGACTGCTCTGGGCCCTCCCCCTTCTCTCTGTCTCTATCAAAAACAATAAAATAAATCTAAAAAAATAAGGAGCAATATTAGAGACACCAATGTTTTAAAAAACCATGCCTCCCAAACATTTTCCCAATCATTTCTTTGCTATATCACATTTTCTTCACTTTGTGAATAAAGAAACTGTATGCAAAGACAGAATATGAAAAGTGCAAAGTATAGTTGACTACTTCAGTAATAAGTTCGAACAATTATACATTTAGGATGAAGATGTCTCCCTAGATGGGTCACTGATGAAATCCAAAGGACTGATGGGGCACATGCAGTTTATAGCTACAAAACGTTCAAGATTTGGAATCAGACTACAGGTTATGTGAATCCAATACTGGATATTGCATCTGCAAATATTATATTGAAAAATAAATACTATCTTTTGCTCACACAGAATTTCATTTAATTTGTATGTCAAGGGGTTAATATGAGTTCAATTACTTAAGTACTAAAATATGTAAGATTAATGTCAACTGTGGTATTTTTAGATTGTTAATAAATTCACCTATTAAAAATACTCCAAAATACACAATGACAAATAAAAATACCATACATTCTTAAGGAAGAGGGGAGAAAGTTAGATAATTAATAAGAAAACCTAGATATTCTCTCCCCTACTCTTAAATATCAGAAAATGCTTTTTGAATTCTATCCAAACACTATTACTCCTTACACAAAGAATAACTCTAAAAGTCAATAGATGTAGTAAATATTACCTCATTTTTTTCTTGCTTCGCTGGTCCAGGACTCTGTGCTCCATTTGCTGGCTCTTTTTCTGAAACTGAACTCTGGTCCAGGATTTCACTGTTAATAGGTCGCTGTGCCTCAACAGGTGTATCACTTCTTTCAGAAAGGTGCAAAAAAAAAAGGGAAAAGTAGGGGTGAAGAAAAATATATTTCAAATAGAGGAACTGCAATTTAAAACAATGAACATCTAGCCCACATGTTTATCAAGTGCACAAAAACAATTTTTTTATATTTGCCTTTGTTCTCTTAATTACACTACATAGGAGTTTTTTAAAAAATAGAATGTTTATAACAGATGAGCACTGGATTATAAAGCAAGAAGGAAAGAGTCACTCATCTAAAATAAGATATGTGGCCTTGGGAAACCACATTCTCTGTGGGTCAGCTTCATCTATAAATTAAATAATAGGATGGATGATCTAATGCCTAAATTCTCTTATGAACTCTTATTCTGTGATTTTGTTATACAAACATTTTTTTTCCTCCAATATGTTTGAACGAAATTTTAGGAATTGTTGAGATTTTATTAAAAGGCTTTCTTTGGTTTATTTGCATTTAACATAAAGGCTAAGCATACATCTTTCCAATATTTTTAAATGTATACTCATTAGTAAGCTTGACATCTTACATTAGGTTGTTCCTAATCTTCTAAAACACTAACAATTTCCACTTTTTGTATTTATAAGCTATTCAAATTTTTTAATAACATCATCCAATGATGATGAACACCACAGACAGTTACACAGATTACCTATTGGTACAAGGCATCATAGGAACAAATACAAAAGTAAAATGATCTTTGCCTTCAAGGAATTTGATCACAAGGTGGCCTCATAATGGCCTCTTTGGGCAGATGTATATAAAATATATCAAAATATAACTCTCGGGTACAGGAAAGCAGATCTAGATAGTCATCTTCACAAATGCACCATTGGTTAGGATCCTTGTATTCTGTGTGTGTAAGTACCTAAACACAATGCACACATGTACCCAGAAGAGGAAGTAGAAAGACCTGGGAAAAGTTTTCAGCTACCAAACTGTGCTTATAAGCTGCTAATGGACATAAGAAGCTCCCTTTGAAGTCCCACAAAGTAGAATTTTTAAGTTATTAACTGTATAGGGATAAAACAAATTACCTTCATAGGGGAACTGGGATGGCTCAGTGGGTTAAGTGTTCGCTTTGCAGCCCCAGAGCCCAAGGATCTAATCCCAGGCCCGGCCCATGCAGGCTCACAGGCTGAACTGGGGTGTGCCCCCAGTTCGGTTCTTGCCGGGGCCAATGTGGGAGACTCCCAGCCCAGTTCCTGCCTTGTGCAGCCCCATGCCCACCTATGGAGTGAAACTATATGAAAAACTAATGTTGTCAACCATGGAGACTACTCTGGGCCCTCCTTCTCTCTGTCTCTGTCTGTCTGTCTCTCTGTCAAAAAACAATGAAAATAAATCTTAAAAAAAAAATATAAAGACCTTCATAAAGTAGCATTTCATTTAATTTTGCAATTTACATACTTCCATATGCATTTTCATTTAACTTGCACAATAACCTGTGTAAGAGATATTAACCCATTTCACAGATAAGGACGGATTTAAAAAGCAAATGATTTTCCTAAATTTGCATAGCTAATAAATAAAAGTAGGCCTTGAATCCAGGTCTTTAGACTCCAAAACCAATGCCAGCCCATGTCTGAGGATATTTTGGGGTTTTTTGCCATTTCACTTTGAGATCATTACACTGAATAGCCAAAGCTTATTTTCAACTGATTTTTCTAATTTTTTGAGTTCGTTTCTGTTTGACTGAAAAGATATCCTTCAAAAACCATATACCGGTACTCCTTTATAAACCCTTCTTTCATGTTTTATCTTCTTGTTCACCAAAGTAACTTAATCAATGCATCCCATGGACACAGCATGGTGCTAGCACATAGATACTCAAATATTTTTAAATGAATACTGACTTCAAGTATTATAACAAGTAGGAGTCTCTTCATGTGGCATTTTTAACGTAAATGATCTAACAGAACTTCCCAATATTTTTTTCTCTGCCATCTTACGTTTTCCCCCCAATATTTTTTAAATTATACCTAAAATATTTTTAAAAACAAGGTAAACTTTTTCCAAAGTAAATTTTTAATCTTTTTCACAGCACAGTAGCTTTCCCATAGCATGTTATAAGCAGTCCTTTTGACACATTGTCTTTACCAAGGGTATGAAATTTGAATGGAAGAAATTGATATTCATTAAGTACCAGTCACATGCTTTCCACTCTGCTAGCAGCTTTATCTCACATTGCAAGTCAACACCCTATTTTATAGAGGAAGTCATGAGGCTCAGAGAGATTAAGTAGCCTTCCCAAGGTCACACAGCTAGTAAATGGCAAAGCTATTATTCAAACCCACATCTGACTCCAAAGACCATCTCTATTCATTATTCCACACTGCCTTGCCTCATAAGTTTTCCAATTTCAGAGGTGTAACTATTGTTTTCTGGGTTATTGCTACTGCTCAGCTAGTACCACATGTCTGACTTTTTGATGTCTGCTTATTCCATAATCATCTAATAACTTATACTTCACTTCTTTTCATATTTATCCAGTCATTCCTCATTTCTACTATTTTCTTTCCATGGGCAACATAACCTGTAGAGTCATATTTGGCTAGATTTTTGTGTGTCTTTTTTCTTTATAAAGACAATCTCATTGGTGCACAAGTCCAAACATGCTGTTCATTACACAGACGAAGAAGCTCCTGTCATCTTATGTACTCAGAAGAATATCAAAGTTCCCCCATAACTGAAACCCAGCAGCCCACACAATAAGAATTTTCTCTAATGGGATTAGAAAGTTCAACAAAAGTTTAAGATAGTCTCCACCAATGTTCAAGTCTCTATTCCTTTGAAATTTAAATAGGATGCTCCTATATTAATTATACTCATCCATTTTATCACTAGATATCATCTCTATCTTTCAAATATGAAATATAGAACAATAAGATGCCTTAAGAAGTCACCCTAGGCTTTAGGAAGTCACTTAACTGATCCTAGAACTCTCCCACACACACACTTCATAGACCTTTTTAAAAAGTATCACCCCCCAGCCCCTGGTCTCACAACAACCTAACAATGTTTTTGTATATATTTATCCTGTATTTTTGTGCCTGAACTAAAGACCTCTTGCTTTAATCTGAAACAGAAATTATGAGTCCAGTGCTCCTTACTCAATAAAGAATGCCTCCAACTAACCTATGTAACTAGAAAAAGGTTTAGTTTTTGTGCTCTTTCAATAAATTTATTGCAGTCAATAGTAATACTTCATAGTATCAATTCTGAGTATAGGAAACAGTTTCCTGGAAGAGCATGCAGGAAGTTTCCTAACTACTGAAATATATAATTGCTAGTCAGGAAATTATTTCATGACAGTTTTGAAGGAAAAACTGAGTGGTGGTTTTAACACTTATTTCCATCAAGTATATAAGAAATTACTAAAAAAAGATAAATGAAAATAATCATTTTATATATATATATGCATATATATACACACACACACACACACATACACATACACACACATTCAATACAGTACTATTTACAAGAGAAGAAAAGTATAAACTATGCAATTCTATAAGAAATTAGGTAAAATTATGGCATAGTCAATAAATTATAATACAGTCATAAAATTGATACAATCACAAACATTATTAATCACTGATCTCAAAAATGTTTAAGAGGGATGACGGGATAGCTCAACAGGTTGAGTGCTTGCCTTGCAACCACGAGGTCTGGGGACTGAATCCCGGCACCGGCCAGTGCAAACCCACATGATGAACTGAAGAGAGCAACTGGTAACCACCAGGATGGTGGTGAAGGTTCTAGCCTCCCACAAGGGAAGCCCCCAATTTGGTTCCACCCCATGCAGCCCCATATCCATATGTATAGAATGAAACTATATCAAAAAACGAATGATGTACAACTATGGAGACTGCTCTGGGTGCTGCCCCTACCTTCTCTGTCTCCCTCTGTCTCTCTCTTACCTTTTCTTAAACAATAAAATAAATCCAAAAATAAAATATTTAAGAACATGGGAAAATATTCATGATCAAGTGAAAAAAGCAAATTATATTAAACTATATATGGTACAGTCCCAATTTTGAAAAATGTATTTATAAAAAACAGACTGGTCATCTAAATGTGAAATTGTGTGGGATTTTAATTCTCATATTTATACCCTTCTATATCTTCCAGAATTTCTTCAGTGCACGTGTGTTGTCTTTACAACCAGCAAAAGAATAACACAGGATATAAAATTAATATTTCCCCTTATAATTTTAATTATCACAATTATGTAGTTCTTAGGAATAACTTTCAACTAAAGGGACTTGAACATTAAGCAGACAGACACACAGATACATACACACACATTCACACAATAATTAGAACATCTCACACTTGTGGAGATGTCCCAATTTTTTATGAGCAAATACTTACCGTTCAGGAGATTCTTCATAAATACTGTGACATTCTGTATTCTCAAGCATGAGACTTCTACTGAGGTTTTGTACCCCTGGATAATGGAAGTTAGCAAAGGAGTGTGACATTGGAGAAGTTTTGTTCCCAAGGTCTGAGATTCTCTTATCATGATTGGTTAGTCCACAAGTGAGGCCATCTAAAGCAGGATTCAGAGAGCGGGTCATATAGGCATCAGCTGATTGAGGCCTTCTCATTGGAGATGATGGATAGGGAGAAAGTTTGCTGATAAGAGGAGTCAAAAGATCAGCGTATGCCGCTTTTGTGGGTTTCAAAAGTTTGTCAACATGAATATTAAGCATTTTCTGTTCAAAAGCACAGGAGAAGACAGAAGATGGGAGATTCTGAAGCCATGACAATAAACTCAGGTCCAAATCATCACAACCATTACCACATAAGAGGTCAATACCAAGAAGTACTTCACTTTCTGTAATTTCTTCTCCAGTTGCTTTACTTTGACAAAATTCTACACAGCATTCATAGAGTAGGCCCTTCATTACAAGCTGAAATAAACGATTGTTACTTGCTTTAAAACCAGCTTCACTTAGCTTCCTATCAGCAGGGATGAATTCTGCAACCATGACACAAGCCTCTTCAAAACAGTGAACTCGTGCAGTGCTGGGATTCCAGTCCTTAAATTCAGCATGATTGGTTAGACGAGGCAAAGTCAAAAGCAAACAAAGCTTGCTATAATCATCTTTAGAAGGACAGTACTCTTCTAGGGCATGTAAACATTGCACAGCTTCTTGCATGGTAAATTCCAGCTGTAAGAAAAACGTAAGTGATTACCAAAAAGAGAGATGCTGTGAGGTATGAAAACAATGAGTGTTTCATTCAAATACAAAGATACTTTACAAACTTTCATAAACTCTTCAATTGCAAAAGGATAAACTCTAGTGTCACAGAATATCCATATAATGTGTAGGATATTTAACAACCTTCAAGTCAGAAACCAAAATGTGGGGGAAGCCGGGATGGCTCAGTGGGTTAAGCGCTCACTTTGCAGCGCCGGGGACCAGGGATCGAATCCCGGCCCCGGCCCGTGCGGACCCATATGCTGAACTGGGAGCTCCCCCAGTTCAGTTCTCTCTCTGTCTGTCTGTCTGTCTCTCTCTCTGTCTCTCTCTCTCTCTGTGTCAAAAATAAAGAAAGAAATAGAAACCAAAATGTTTTTCACTACTAAAATAAAAAGATTAAATAATTTTGTTAATTAGCACATTAAACTTTTATCTATAAAAACTGTGTTCTAATTCAGACTTAACTATAATTTTCAAATGCATAATTTTTAAGGGTAAGAATAATTCAGTTTTCTAGAAATTAAAGCTGAAGTATCCAAGTATTCAATTGTTTATATAACTTGCTATCATCCCAGCTTATTCAAAAAGCAAAAACCTTTCACAAATTTGCAACAGAAAAATTCATGTGGGGAAAGAAAGCAAATCAAGAATAGGAGTACTGGTATCTACAGTTCATTTACTATAAAAACAGTGCAGAGACAGAACAAAAGGAAGCTTAGCTGAGAGAAAAATCACAATAATTTCTATAGTGAATATTATCTTAGATTCATAAGCTTTTAATGATGTAAAGAACCTTAGAGGTTATATAGTCCAGCTTCTATCTTACAAATGGGAAAAGTTAGGGTGTAGATTTAACCAAAGTAATTCAATTGGTTAGTGACAAAGACTGAACAAAAATTAGGTCTTCTGACTTACATTCCAGTGTTCTTTCCACTTTTAAATATCATTCTGGCAAACATATCTCTATTATATATGAAAGTCCCCACTGTAATATCCTTTCAATTTACTTCAATGAACACTTACTGGCACTTACTAAAAGTTTCATTGGTTTTAGATATAACAATACTAATAGTAAAAACTTTAAAAGTAACTCTCTAATCAAAAAGAATTTAGTATTATTAAGTTTAAATTGTCATAAGACAAACATTTTATCAAAAAACAAAGCAAACAAACAAAAGAACACCTCTGGATCAAAGGAAGTACTGAAAAAACAGAAAGAGGAGGTAAACATAATCCATTTCTGGAATAAGAAGCAATGATGTAGAGTCAAGTCAAACATGTATTGTTATCTAAATCACCTTAAACAGGAGCAAAACACACACTCTTCAACCAACCAGCCATTTATATGTCATTTTTGCCCTAATCACAGAGCAAATTTAGACTCACTACAGACAGAAAAAAACTACATCTGAAAAAGAGGATCTTGCTCCATCCTGGCTCATAAAAACTTCACAAATATATGATACTAATTTTTTGTTTTAGTGAAATAGTTATGACTGAAACAAGACTATGGCTCAAACCTTCAGGAATAAAAATCTTACATGCTGGGGCTCATCTTCTGCTGACATTGCATTGTTAACACATAAAGCTTCTAAAAACTTCTGCTTCAGAATAATATACCGAAACCTGTGAAAAATAAAATATGAAACATTAAAATGATTAAAAAGTTGAAGTATAGCAATGTCAAAGACTGGCAATGAAACTCAAGATCTGGAAGCAAAACAGGCCAAGGGTGTTTTAAAGAAGTGATTATTTCTTTTAAAAAAGACTTAAAAATTAATTTTTCAATGTCTCATAAATCCAATGTACTTATAAGTTACTGTAAGTACCCCTGCTTTCAGGAAATCTTAAAATATTTTATGAAGCTCATCACATTGAAACCAAAATGAAAATAATTTCAGTAGCAAGTAATCCCAATTTAATATTTAAAGGAAGGAATTCTATTTATAATATTAATTCTAAACAAAAGTCAAGTTTTTATGGAAGATGTCAAATGTCACCTAATATGAAATCAAAATTCTTTGTATTCAAATTGTTTTGTTTTCCCAAAATAAGACCTTTTTTCTTTTCAAACATGAGAAAGGTCTAATTAAAATAGGGCTGAAAGGGTACGAAGAAATGCACAACATTTCTAAAGTCATAAAATGATAGACTTAAAACTTTTCAACAGGGATTTTTCAGGGAAGAAAAGGGAGAGCAAAGAATCTATTTGACTTGTTTCAGAATAAAAAAATTGTTAAATGTTTTGAGCACTTTTTAAAAAAGTGTTTCTAAGAACTGAAAGAAAATAATAATGAACTTTCAGTCATCCTTTCAACCACTCCTGTACTAGCAACTATGTGTCCAATAAAACCAAATCCCTGCCTTCAGAAAGAGGGCCATCTGGTAAATTGTATAAAATATGGATAGGGTCTCAAAGGCGTGTGAAAACAAATACTAACAGAAGGGGTGAAAAGTAAAAGAAAAGCCTTATAAGAACTGACTCTTGGAATATGATCAGGAGTGTAGGTGGTATGTGAAGACAGGAGATGGTCAAAAGAACAGTATTCCAATAAATGAAGAATGTACAAAATCAAATAGGTATCAATCAACAGCATGGTACGAATGGGGAATCAAAATGTAAGGTTCCAGTTCTGTTACGGTGGAGTCACCTGTATTGGGCTAACCTTTCTGCAGACAAATATGATAAACTCTAGATAAAATTAAAAAATAACTATTTGAAAGCACCAAGGAACAACAAAAAGATCCAAACTTCCAGTTATAAGTTATGGGAATATAGTATACAGAGTGCAAGCCCTAAATACAATACAAAAAAATAACTGTTTAAAGCATAGTGACTGTAGTTAATACTATATTACATATTTGAAAGTTGCTAACAAAGTAAATGTTAGAAGTCCTCATTACAAGAAAAAAAATTTTTGTAACTATGTATGGGGATGGATATTAACTAGACTTACTATGGTGATCATTTTGCAATATGTACAAATATAAAATCATTATATAGTACACCTGAGACTAATATAATATGATTAGTATATGCCAATTATACCTCACTCAAAAATAATCTTGAAAGCCACCAGAAAAAATAAAAAAACATTACACATAAGAGAATCAGCATATATATACAGCTAACTAACTATTCGTCCAAAATAATGGAGGCCAGGAGACAATGGAATGACATCTTTAAAATCTTTATACTAATTATGAAGAAACTGCTTCAAATATGTTCCTTGTGACTTTTTGCATATAGACATTTTTGACCAAATAGGTTAGTATATCAAATTTTCAGCTAATTTAAGTACATGTAACTTGTCCTCTGGAAGTGGCCAAAATCAATGGGATTGAGTATACTATCATATACTATGTATATTGTATACTATGAAAATTAATGGCCTTGTTTTAAAACTTTTGTTTAATGTTTTGTTTTGTGAAGTTTCTACCAATGATAAAGACAATAAAAACTTCAGACAAAATCTCACCTTTTTTTGTCAAATTTTTCCATACATTCTAGAGGCTGAATGAACTGAAGAACTTCATCCCATTGACCATCAAGGATTAGCTGCCTATTTAAAGAAAAAAGCCCATGTATGTTATAAAATTTGGGTTACACTACCGTAATTAAAAGCAGAATTGATAACAAGACAGCATTAAAGTTTCTGTGTGAAGTCTGTAATAAGATTAATACTTTACTTGGGTCCTCAACCACTGTAATAAGATAAATTGTTTTCATATCTTATTTGTAACAATATATGCTATTTGAGAAGAATTTGTAAATCTACAGCCACTCCTCATTCTAAGATATATGTGGTTTTGTTACCTATGTAAAAACAACGAAGTCTAAAAATTCCTTTATTTCCCCGTTCATTTTACAGTGTTAAAGCTATTGTGTTATTTACAGGCTAGTGTGTAGATATGTTCCAGTTGCACTAAATCAGTGGTTCTCAAGTGGGGGCAATTTGGCAATGTCTGCAGACATTTTTGGTTTTCACAAGTGGGGTACTACTGGCATCTACTGGTATGAATCAGAGATGCTGCTAAACATTCTACAATGCATGGAACAACCCATGCCCCCCAAACACACACACAATGAATTATCTGGCCCAAAATGTTAATAGCGCTATGGATGAGAAATCCTGCTCTAAACTGTGTATTCTACATCTTCCAGGAATTTGATACTAAAGTTTACACTCTGAGATTAAAAAACAGGAAAGGAATAAGATCAGGTTTCATCCTACTTTAGTGGTCTATGGGAACTTCCAAAAGTTAAAAAGCATTCTTGTTGCTGCTCTTTTATAACAGAAAATTTTCTTCTCTGGGGTTTTTAGAAAAGTAAAATTTTCAAAAGGAACAGACAGGAGGATGTACATAGGATTGCTAACTTTTGATTCTGCAAAGAAGAAATATTAATAAAAAGCAATCACAATATACATCATAATCATTTTATAAAGTGATATTTTTAATACTTAAAAAGGCAAAAAAGCCACAATTTCAAAGGCCATTCCTTTAAATGAGTACATTTAGTTTAATGAAAAACTTACTACTATATAATTTGTTGCATTTCACCTCAGACCAGCAAAACTTCATCTCAAACCAACAGCTTCCTGGCGGGGGGATATTTGACAGCCACTGCTAAATTCCAGAATAGCAATGTTTGAAAGATAGGGCCATAAGAGCACTGCCTTAGTACTCATTCCTGATTATATCACTGACTAAGATCCCTGGGGCACAAGGACATTCGTAATGCCAAATATAGGGAAGTAAGAGTTTAAATAAACTCCCTTACTATTTTAATAATAAAGCCTTAAAAAAAAGTTTCTTTTTCATGAGTTAGGAACACTTTATTTCTTAAGGCTTTCCAAGTCACAAAATGCCACATGTCGAAGAATCTGTACTCCTTATCAAGGATATTTGGTATCATATAAGTATACAATACATAGGTTTTTCTTTTGCTGTCCAATTCAAGTTAGGATATATTTAGCTTTTCATTTTGGCAAACATGCTAATTCCTCTTTTGCCCTGCAACTCCACTTTCAAGAATTTCATTCTAAAAAAATAATCCAAAATACAGAAAAAGTCCTATGTACAAAAGATGCTCAATAGAGAATTCATTTAAAAAAAAAGGAAAACTATTTGTCTACAAATAGAGAACCATTAGGAAATTAAGAAAACTGAAACTTTTTTAAGAATAAATTTGTAATCACACAGAGACTCCTTATGATGTTAATGGATAAAGCAGGATATTAAATTTTAAGTGCAATAGAATTGCTGTTATTTTTAAAATATGCACATAAAATTATCAGTAGTGTGTCTAGGTGAGTGGGATGATTTTTCTTCTTTATTTCTCTATATTTTTTATAATAAATATGTTTATATAATGAGTATTTTTTATTTCTATGGGCCAAAAAAATGATATTTATTTCAGAAATATTTTAGCTTTTTGGAGTCACTGGTTTATTAATCAATTATTTTTTATGATGATGCCACAACCACTAAGTAGTTGTAGCTCTTGTTTTTCCAATAGACCTCTAGATATTACTACTGAAAACATTCTACAGAAAATACTGTCTTGTAAATGTTCCATTATAAAGACAAATATATTTTTAAGAATCATACTTACATAGCCTTTTCACAAGTATAAAGATCTACCTGTATTTTACATATTACCTTATTAATACTTAACATTTCTTTAAAGGGGCTCCAAACTTTACAGCACTAGTGAAATCATACCTCAGAAAAAGCATATCATCTGAAAATAGGCCATTTATGACTCCACTTTCTTTCTCAAGGGCCAACATACTAATGTGAAGCTTCTTTGAATTCAAGAAGTCTAAAATCAACTTAATGATTTCAACCTCTTTTACATTCACCGTTTCTTCAGCCGTCATGTTGCTAGCCTAAATATTAAACAGAAGAAAACAAAAATTAGTTATATTCTTTTATTTCTGTGTTACTGTGTTGAAACTACACATTAGAGATTTCTTGGATTTAGTACAGGTATTTCAAAATGTAATTAATTTAATACTTATCAAAACCAAGCCATTCTTTAACGTGTGATAAAGATATGGCTATGAGTTTTTTAAACTCCTTATCTTTGAGAGATACCTATTAGAATAATTACAGATTATATAAAGTATATGATCTGCTTCAATATAATACAAGAAGAGGGAAATGGGAAGAGATAAAGATGAAACATGAATAATCATGACTATTGAAGCAGGGTAAGAGGTAAAGTTTGTGTCCTCCCAAAATTCATATGTCTAAATCCTAACCCCCTAAGCGATGGGTTTTAGGAAGTGGGTCTATGGGAGGTGATTAGGTCATGAGGGCAGGGTTCTCATGATTGTGATTAATGCCTTATAAAAGAGACCCCCAAAAGCTAGCTAAACCCTTCCACCTTGTGAGGATATAATAAGAGAAGTCAGCAGTCAGCAACCAAGAAGAGGGCCATTACCACAACCTGAACATGCTAGCACCATGATCTCGGACTTGCAGCATCCAAAATTGTGAAGAATAAATTTCTGCTACTTATCAGCCACTAGTTGATGGTATTGTTATAGCAGCTCAAATAGACTAAGACAATATCATTCTGTCTGCTCTAACACATTCAAAATTTGCCATAATAAAGAATATTTTTAAAAGTCACTAATATACCATGTTTAGCTATGCCATACGTACACTCATTGCATAAGTACTTATTGCCTTTTTTCTGTGACAGGCATTGTCCTATACTCAGGAGACAATGGCCCTGTCCTTCAGAAGCTTATAGTCTAGCAGCAACACACATAAAGTATTATACCCTGTACTTTGAAGCCAAATAAAACAAAGCTGGTTAAAATGTGCAACTTTAAATCATATTGGTACTATCAACCTACACATCAATAATATTTCAACTCTAAAATCCTTTCTAACTCTCACCTATGTCTGGAGTGATACAACTGAGCACAATGCTTATGAATTCTTAAAGACTTAGAACTGGAAGGAGTGCTGAAGATCATAAGGTCAACATTCTCACTTTACAGATAAGACCACACAAGTTAAATGGCCCAAATTGTTGAAGTTTTCAAATGTTAAGGCTCAGAGCAATATCACACTAAGGGGATTAGCTGCAAAAAAAAAAAATCAGATGAGACAGACTGTAAGCATATTTTTCTCAAAACATCAACTAACTTTAACCAAGCTCACAGAAACAGAAACACATATATGTATATGCACAGTTAATTTTTTTCAATTTATTTACTATTTTGTCAATTTATTTCTTCATAATTAGAAGTATAAAGGACTAGCAGACTAGAATGCTCACATCAGATGAGTACATTTTCTTAAGAAGAGAAGGTCATAGGGTAAACAAGGGACAGAACATAGGAAAGTGTAATAATTATGTGGCTAAAATATTTAATGATATCAGACTAAGCTAATCTTATAATCCTCCTCTACAGTAAACACATGCCTGCCTCAAGAAACAAAGAAATTATAAATCTCTCTCCCAACAGGCCAGCTCCCCAATTCCTCATGCTTTGGGTTCCCTTTTGCTATCTCCTGAGCTTACAATCCCCTTGTTCATAGACTTTGTCCAAAAGAGAATACAGTAAAATTAACGATATTTCCACTCACTAAATTCTAATCACATTTCAGAACCACTTCCCTGAGTTTACTCCTAGAGAACAATGATTAGCAATTTTAACATTCCCCTAATCTTCAAATAATTCTTCCTAGCAAAAGAATGACTTTTATAAATTAAACTCACAGAAAAATAATTCCCCACTCCATCTCTAAATTCTTTTGAGGGCACTTCACTTACATCACTATGTATCAAACATACTCCTTAGTGCAGAATTGAGACTACAATTTTCTGATGTTGTTCAACACACCCAATGATATTAAACATTTTATGGGCTTCATAGCATTCAGTGTTAGGTCTAAATATGAAGTAACTCTGGAGTTACTATGAACTATAGCAATAGCTCCACTTTAAATCATAACCACAAGTTTAATGCTGCCATCATTCCTGGTCAATAAAGCCTAAGAGAAGATATACATTCTTATAAATACCGTATTTTCCGGTGTATAAGACGACCAGGCGTATAAGACGACCCCCTAATTTTACAGTTAAAACGTAGGTTTAGGCCTATATTCGCTGTATAAGACTACAGCCTCGGAAGTGGGGGGTAGTCTTATACAGCGAATATGCGAATATAGGCCTAAACCTACGTTTTAACTGTAAAATTAGGGGGTTGTCTTATACTCCTGGTCGTCTTATACGCCGGAAAATACGGTACATATTTTACATTGACTTTATATTTGCATTTTTAATAATCCAGAAAATGTATCCTAGTTAACCTAGAATTGGTCAGGGATTTGTTAAAATTAATTTTTAAAAGACCATTTTATTTCTATACTGTGAAATTCCTAGTAGAAGTGTATGGTATTTTAATCACCCAACCCAGAATTTTAATTCTTATATTACTGTATACAATATAAACCACAGGCATATGCTTATGAGACTATATCTCATAATTATTCTTTCCTAACCATGCTGTGAAACATTTTTAGAGGCTCCAAAATCCTAGCTATATAATCCAAGATCCCCAGTGGGTACCTGGAATCTCAGGTTGTATCGAACTCTATCTATACTAGGTTTTTCATATATATATCTTTTTGCTTAAAAGCAGCACTTTATGGCTTCTCTTTGGCATATCCAAATTGCCAGCATCACCACTCTTGTGCTCTCGGCCATTATTGAGAAAAATAAGGGTTAACTTCAAGATAAGCACTGCCATACTGGGACAGCTAGTAACCAAGACAGCTAAGTGACTAACAGGCAGGTAGTATATACAATGTGGTTAAGATGGAAAAAAGATGATTCATGTCTGGGCAGGATGCAGAGGGGCTGTGTGAGATTTCATCACATTACTCAGAATAATGCACCATGTGACACTTACGGTTTATTTCCAGAATTTTCCACTTAATATTTTCAGACTGTGGTTGACTATGGGTAAGTGAAGCTGTGGAAAGCAAAACTGTAGATATGGGGGGACTATTATACATATTTTTAAAGATAATATTTAATTCATAAACACTTTTTAATCTCCTTATACAAAGCTGGAATTTTTCTCTAATTCAGAGTAGAATTCAATAATAAATGCTTCTTCCCCTCCCCTTCTCAGGGAGGCTATAAATCATTTAAGAGTAAACTAGCTTAGGAACAACTAAAATTATCTTTTAAAAGATGTATGAGGTCTGACAAATAAGTTTGGGAACTCATCCTAGAAAAAGTGCTACCTATCTCATTACTGAATATCACTATGGTCACCTTTGAAGTACTCCCCTTGGGAATCTATGCACCAACACCAGTGCCTATCCAACCTTCAAAGCAATTTTGGAACTCTTTTTCTGGAATGGCCATCAGAGCTTGACGTCTTGAATGTCATTAAAATGTCTTCCTTTCAGTATTTCCTTTATCTTCAGGTAAAGAAACAAGTCGTTGGAGGCCAAATCAGGTGAGTAGGGAGGGTATTCCAATACACTTAATTGTTTACTGGCTAAAAACTCTTTCAGGGGAAGCCGGGATGGCTCAGTAGGTTAGGCGCTCACTTTGCAGCTCCGGGACCGAGGATTGAATCCCGGCCCCCGCCCTTGCGGAACCATATGCTGAATTGGGGGTTCCCCCAGTTCAGTTCTATCTCTGTCTCTGTCTCTGTATATCTCTCTCTCTGTCTGTAAAAACAATAAAAAAATAAATAAAATAAATAAATAAATAAACTCTTTCACAGACAGTGCCATGTGACCTGCTGCATTGTTGTGATTCAAGAGCCATGAACTATTGGCAAAAAATTCAGGTCATTTTTCGTCTTTTCCACGCAGTCTTTTCAGCACTTACAAATAGGTCAACTTGGTTGACTGTCCAGTTGGAACAAATTCATAAAGAACAATCCCTCTCATATCAAAAAAAGTTAGCAACATCATTTTGGCTCTTTTTTTTTTTTGTAAGATTTATTTTATTGCTTGACAGAAGGGGAGAGAGAGAGAAGGGGGAAGGGCCAAGAGCAGTCTCTATAGTTGTACATCATTAATTGTGACATAGTTTCATTCCTTGCAGGTAGATGTGGGGCCACACTGGGCAGAAACCAAACTGGGGGCCTCCTGCACGAGGTGAGAACCTTCACAACCATCCTGGCAATTACCAGTTGTGCTGCACTTCAGCACGTGGGTTTGCATGGGTCGGGTCTGGGATTCGATTCCCGGACCTTGTTGTTGCAAGACAAGCACTCAACCTGATGAGTAATCCCAGCAGCCCATCCAGAGCTTTTTAAAGTCAATCATTACCCAACTTGATTTTTTTTTAATAAACCTGGCTGGCTCTCCCATTTACTGTTACCAGAGAATGGGCCCTCCTCAGTGCAGTGTCCAGGTTCTTCGAGTCCCAAACAAAAAACTGAGTGAGACACAGAAGTGCAGGGGTGAAAGACTAGTTTATTAAAAGTAGAAGTACACTCCCAAAAAGTGGGAGCAAAGCAGAAAGGATAGTTTATTAGAAGCAAAAGTACACTCCAAAAAGATAGGAGCAGGCCTGAGCAAAAGAGTGGCTCAAAAGGCCTGTTTTGGCTCTTGATTTGAACTAATGAAACGTTTTTTGGTCGTGGAGAATTAGCTGACTTCCATTGTGCACTTTGATGCTTTGTTTCAGGGTCATATTGGTACGCCCATGTTTTATCGCCAGTGATCTCACAGCCCAAAATACCATCTTGCCTCTCCAAAAAGTCTTGGCAAACATTGACTCTCCTTTGCTTTTGTTCATAAGTGAGCTCCTTCGGGACCATTTTTACACAGATCTTTCTCATGCCAAAATTTTCAGTTAGGATTTTCCTAATTGTCTCTCTACCGATGTTTACTTGGTCTGCCATGCTTCTCACAGTCAGACGATGATTTTGACACAGAATTTGACAAATTTTTGCAATGTTTTCATCAGTTCTACTTGTTATTGGCCACCCTGACCTCTCGTCATCAGTGACGCTTTCTCTTCCCTCAGAAAAACATTGAATCCATTTGTACACTGCCATCTTCTTCATGACATTATCCCCATGATGTCCCTGATTTCATTTCTACTCTTGCTAAGTTTAACAAGAAATTTAACATTTGTTCATTGCTCTAATTCAAGCTGACATTCTTGCACACAAAAACACACAACAATACCAATGAATGCCACTTAGAAAGACACCACCACATGTCAACACAAACACAGTTGTGAGACACTGATATACCACGGTTATGAAATCTTACCAAGTTGTTATTACAGTGCTGCCAATGTAAGCACACAGTGGCAAGTTTGTGAACTTAATTGTCAGACCTCTTATAATATACAAAATGCCCCTAGCTGAATTAACGTAAGGTATAAAAATCAATGAAGAAATGTCTCTAAAAAAGTACAGAGTAGATCATTTCGTTTCTAACTGTTCTAAAAGCCATTTAAAAGAATAGAGTTCTGGTCCTTCAATTTGACTAGTTACCCAAAGTCAGCTCAAACAGCTCATAAGTGGACCTGCCAGCCACCATGGTGCATATAAACAAACAATCATTCACCACAGAGTTTATATAGGGACAAAAATAAAGTGTATTCCCTGACATTTTTTTAATGGGAAAAAAATCAGAACATTTCAGTATTCCCATATTAAATGACAAATTTATCTGTTAAAAAAAAAATCACAAAAACATCTCTATAAATTTTCCTTTAAGAAATAAATTTTTACTTATATCCAATATCTGGACTAGGTAAGACAAAGATATAAGATTTTTATTTTTTTAAGATTTACTTTATTGTTTTTGGTAGAGACAGAGGGGGACAGAGAGAAGGGGGAGGGTCCAGGGCAGTCTCCATAGTTATATGTCATCAGCCTCTGACATAATTTCATTCCACACAGGGCAGGAATCCGGTAGGGGCCTCCCACATGGGAGGCACGCCCCTCAAGTTGGGGGCCAAACCAGGGGCCTCCCCCATGAGAAGCTCACCCTGGCAAGAACCGATCTGGTGGCCACACCACAGTTCAGCACAGGAGTCCACACGGGCCAGGGTCGGGATTCGATCCTCAGATCCCAGGGCTGCAAAGGAAGCGCTTAACCCATTGAGCCACCTGGCATCCCCAAGAATTTTCTTTACCTACTAAGTACATCTGGAAACCAACTAGCAGGGGTTACTATTTTAGTATTTAGATAATGGTTAATATCCACAGAAACTAAATTTCAGATGTGGTGTCTATGTGGATTTGTATTGATTCCTTTCTTAGTGAAACAAGATTAGAAGAATGTATTAAAAGCCAAAAAATAAAATTTTTAGAAATCTAAGATTAAGGTAAAATGTTAATGATAAGATAAAAGAAATAATGGCAATAGAAATATATTGACTTCTATGTATATTTGCATATACAAGTATCAAAAAAAAAGTTTCATGAAAAAATATCAATGGTAGTTTTCTAATCAAATATAAATAAATATGATTTAAATGTTCCTTTGCAATGAAGTTACTTTACTTACTTATAATACAGATTAGGAAGGAAGAAAAGTGCACAAGGCTAAGAATGATTCAGAAGTGTAAGGTTAAGGAATTAAGGTATAGTCATTATAAGTCTTACAGCCAAGAAAAAAGTACTTAAAAAAGTCTCCATTAATCCCCAACTCCATTCCACACAGTAAAAACCACTCTCTTTAATCTTCAAAATATTACAGAGCGCCTAATGCTGAACTATAGTGCTCTACAATTCCAGTTTACAGGCAAAAATGCAGATAAAGAAATGAAGTACTATGAAGCCATTGAAGAAACTATCAAACTGTGACATAAGGTTTTTTAAAAAAGAAAAAGAAATTTGCTAGTTATCTTGTTAATAAAATAGCATTCTAAAACCTTATGTTGATGCCAGGTCATTTAATTATACAAGTAAATGCCTGGTTCTCCAAGAATTATAAATGTGATGTTGCAAGTCACTTAATCGGTATGGGCCACAATTTTTTCATACGTAAGAGGGTTAGTTTGGGTAATTTCTATGATTTCCCTTCAAATTTTATAATTTGGTTTAACTCACATTTAAATAACATGAACTATATATTCTTAGGGGGAAGAATATCAAGTCTGGGATAATTAGAAATATCTAATCTATATGGTCAGTTTATTGAGAAGGAAAAAAATAGATTTGTTTTAGATCATTAAAGGAAACAAAAGAAAAGCCCTTCTAATTGCAAAGCTCTGTCATCTCTGCTAATCAGCTAACGTTTGTAATATGGATGCAGCATCCATGCGTCATATCTTACTGTTGACAGCTGTTCACTATTCATCAATTATTTTAATTTACCTCTGGAATTGTGAATGATTTGGAGCCTAAAGAACAAATTATGTTTAAAGCAGGTGCACTTTATATATTAGCTATAAAAAATTCAATTAACATAAACTGTTATGTATATGCATAAAATAGCCCTGGAAAAAGACACAAGTAATTGATAAAAATAGTGGTCTCCAAAAAGAAAAATGAGACAATTAAAGAATAGGAATGGGAAGACTTTTCACTATATACCCTTCTGTATTGTTTTTAATTTTGTACCATGCACAAATATTACCTATTCAAAATTTAAAGACAATAAATATAAAACTTAAGTAATAAATTCCCAATTGCAAATAACTGAATTAGTAATATGAGTATAATGTACCGGTATTCATTATGTATATAATTAAATAATAACATCTGAATTATTTGTATTTTTTCATAACCCAAAACCTCTTCTAATATCTGATTCAAATACTACTTCAATCATTCTTTATGAGATTAAAGTATTGGGGTTCTTTCCCTATTCAAACCCACAAATAATTTTAAACATATTTAATTACCTTAATAATAAAAAAGTATAAGTAAAAACTATTTTTGACTAACATTATTTAAGTCAATAACCCAGAAAAGGTAAGGAAAAAAACTCAAATTTGGCACTGACTTTTTAAGATGCATTCAGAAACATATAAAGAAATGTACTGAACCAGAAGAGTCACAAAAACTTGAAAATGTACTGAAAAAGCCAAAATTATACAAGCATTAACTACTGAAAGAAGTACAATAGAGTCTATATTATATAATTACCTATTAAAGTTTTCCATCCTTAGCTTTTCTACTTCCTTAGAATTTATATACAATAGACTCTCAGTTAACTGGCATCCAGGACAGATAAATGTAGCATTATTTCTTCAATTTTTTTGCCAGTTGCTTGAGAGTGACAGTTGCTTGAGTTCCAGTTAATGGACAGTGTACTGTATTTATCACAGAATTGAGTCAGAAGATAGTTTAGTCCGCTCTTGACTATTTAGTACAGACTATCCAAATACAGTATACTCTCCATTAACCGGAACTCAAGCAACTTGCAAAAATGGCAAAGAAATAATACTATATTTATCTAGCATGGATGCCAGTAAACTGACAGATAGTCTGCCAACCTCTACATAAATGCCTGCAGTGACTGCACTCCCCAATGCACCTGAGTCCCAGGTCCTTGAGTCTGGGCTGGATTTAGTGACTCACTGCTACCTACGAGTACAACAGAAATGTTGGGATGTCACTTTCAAGATTTATAGAGACTGCAATATCCATCTTGAGTGTAAGCATATGCCTTCTCTCAGACCGCTCTCTGTGGAGGAAGCCAGCTGCCATGTCATAAGGCAACCCTGTGGAAAGATTCAAGTGACAAAACTAAGGGAAGCCTCCAGTCAACATCTAGTAAAGAATGGAAGCTTTCATGCCAATGGCCTACAAGGAACAGTGGCTCACATCATTGAGATTGGAAGGGGATCATCCCCTAGTAAAGTCTTAGGTGAGACCACAGGGCTTGTGGCAGCCTGACTGCAACCTTGAGACCTTAAATCAGAGGCACCCAACTGGTCTGTGCCCAGATTCCTGACCCTCAGAAATAGTGACATTTGTTGTTTTAAGCCACCAATTTGGGGGGTAATTTACTACACATCAATAACACAGAACTTCAATTTTCTCCCATGCATAAAAAGGTGGGTTTTTTTTTCTAATACTGAACTGAAATCTACTTCCTTGTGACTTATCTAGTTATGTCTTCAGGGTCAGCATAATACAAGTCTGTTATGTTAAAATTTTTCACACATTTGAATCTGATAATAATCATGTCTATTCCCATACTTCTTTCAACCACTCTTCACATAGCTTTCAGACTCCCTACCATTCATTCTGGTCATTTCTTCTTAAATGTGTTAATCTGCTTCTTACAACACCCCAAATTTAACACAATACTCCAGATGTGGTCTGGTCAGCAACTGTATAACACTTCCCATGATAGGGGTATTATACAATGAATGCACATAAACACATAAAATACAAAGAGTACTATAAAAGAAGTTCAAATAAAGTACCATGGAACTTCAGAGGTGTTTCCTGCTAAGAATGGGTTTGAAGGATTGTGAATATCCTATTACACAGAGATGGGAAGAGAAAAGGTACTAACATTTATTGTGCATCTACTGTCAGGCCCTGTGCTAAATACTCCTGTACATTAACTATGTAATTCTTATAATTCTATGATTTGATAGTACAGATGATTACATTAATGCTCAGAGACATTTGGTACTTATCTAAGGTCGCACAGTAAAAAGTACAGAAGCAAGAGTGGGATGACTGGAATCTATTTGGCTAAAATCTTGTGACCTTGCCACTGTAACATTCCGATACTTACAGGGGTAAAAACAAGAGGGGATAATTAAAAATTGGAATGCAATTTATTTCATGCGCTATTTAATGATTTACCATTCATTGGCCATGTAGGTGTAAACCAATGCTTCTTAAACTTTTCTCCATAATGGCCAAAGAAACTGAACACATCTCCAGAAAGTCCTTAAGCATAAAATTTCTTTGAAGTCTTTGAATTTACCTTAGAAATCAGTGTGAATATTACATTATTAATATTATATTTTGTTTACTATAAAAACAATATTTTTTATCCAAGTCTTCAAATGAAATTGATAGCATCTCTATAAGTGTGTGCCATGTTATAGGACTACAGATTTATCCCTTGTCACAAGAGAGCTTATCTCTAACATTGAAAATACTCCCATTTGAAAAGCATAGGTCAAAAGGGACTAACTAGGCTATTTCTTTATAATTCAAGAATCAATGATCCACACTGAGGGTTAATATCAAATGGTACTCAAGACACTCTTATTGACAATAGCTTTATTTTCTAAATATGAGAACATCCTACTGAAAGCAAGAAAGCAACCCTGACCCACATATAGGGAGGAAATACTCTTTTCTCTATGTCACCACAGTAATAAAGAACCTCTTCCAAGGAGCAAAGACTCACCTTAATAACTCCCAAGAGCCTTTTAAGGCCATTGTAAAAAAAAATAAGTTCCTGGTCCTGAAAATGTTAAATAGATCATGCAGAAATTTTTAATTATCTTTACCAATGTTCCACTCTTTTAAAAGGTAATCAATAGATGTCTTAAAACTTTTTCCAGAGTGTTTTCAAATACATTATTTCGTTCAACTTCAGAGCCCATTCCCAGACTAAAACAGTAACAGGTATTATCCCCATTTTACAGATCTAGAAATCAGAGTTAACAGTAGGGTAAGGAGCTCTTCCAAGATTGTAATCAGTAGCAAAGGGAAACTTAAATCCAGGCAATCTGATTTCCAGCTTACTGATCTACTTAAGGAAAATTGCATCTTTTCATACTTATTTTGAAGTGTTTCTTAAACTGCAGCATGTACCAAGCATATCACATGCTGTCCATTCAGCAGGTAACTGATAATACTCAATTTCACAAACAGAAGAAGCTGAATACAATTATGTCGCTAGAAACATAGGATAGTACCCCTGTTCTATGATATATTCCTATGACTTTTTTTTTAAGGAGAAAGGAATTAGGAAGTCAGAGGGTGAGAGATAAACAAATTAAAATTCTTTCACAAAAATTTTCCATATTTAGTACACCTGAAACGAATATAATACTGTATGTCATCAGCTGTAATTGTAAAAAAATTTTAAATGTTTATTTATAATGGCATCTAAATTCAAGTATTTGTTAACCTAAAATATAATGAATGGATTAATTGCTTGTTTTTTTCATCACTGTATAATTTTTCTTCCCTGTGTGCTAGCAATCTATCCCCCAACACCTAAGGTAAAATTGTTCATTACATCTTCCTCCTAAATGAGACCTCAAGAATATGCCATATAAAGGAAAATGGGCTCTTAGGCGTTTTCTCCATTCCTGTAAAATTTTAATGCAACACATGCCAACACTGGAGACAAAAAAAAAAAAAAAAAAATCTACTTAGATTTACTGTGAAAACAGATTTCTAGCATATTAAAAACCTAAAGTATTCATTTGTGTGCCATTAACTTCTTGAAGTATTCTATGAAGTCTACAACAAAGGGAGGGAAATAAGTGCTTAGGATCACAACCTAGGAATCTGGGTGGAACAAAGGCTTCTCCTGTCATTATGCAGAGAAAACCAAGTTGCCAAAAACGCTCCCCTCGGATGCCATGCGTGGTTAGTGACAGCAAGTCTGAGTAGAAAAGGAAAGAAATCAAATGCCGGTCAAACACCGCCACGGACTGGCGCTGCCCGTTTTGCCCAAGGCCTGGCCAGGGCTACAGCCCCAATGTTTTTCTCCCCAATATAGAGAACCGGCTTAAAGGTACACAACCTCCCGCATCTCCTCTGCAGGCGCTCCCCGCCGGGGGACGTCGCCGCCCTTCCCCCGGACCTTCCCCCACCTACCCCCAAAGGCTGCTCCCCATGACCACAGACCTCAGCCCGGCCCCGCGGGGCCGCAGCTCCCTTCCCTCCTCCGGGCCTCGGTGTGCCCACTTCTCGCACCCACTCGGCGGAGGGGCCCGGAAGGAAGAGTCGGCGCTGTCCGCGCCCCTCCCGCCTCTCGGCAGCAGCGCCCTGGGTACGACCCCCGCCGCCGCTGATTAACCAGGGGACAGCAGTGCCAGGGCGCGGGGCGTCGCTCTGCCCCCCAGAGCCGGGCTGGCACGAGGGGAAGGTGCGGTGCAGGGTCGGCGGCCTCCCATCGGTGCCGGCAGTTCTCAATCTGGCGGATCTGGGGCCTCAACCACGACCCCAGCTCCCACTCAGACCCACTCACGACCCTTCCTCGGGCCCGCGAGCGCCGCCCTTGGGGTCGTCAGGGACGGAGCACCGTCGGGTGGTGACAGGTGCTTCGGGTGACCATAGCAACGCGAGGTGTGCAGAGCGGCCCGACCCCGCCTCCGCCTCCTGGGCTCGCTCACCTGGAGAGCCCGGCGCAGCGGCGGCGAGAGCGGCGGCGAGGCCGGCGGCGGGGGCCCAGAGGCGGCTGTGCGGGCGCGGCGGGGGCGCGAGGGCAACGGTCTGGACGCGGCGTCGGTCCTGCGGCCGCCCGAGCGTCAGTCCATCAGCCCGTCCGTCCGCCCTTCCTCCAGCCTGCCCCTCCCAGGTCGGCGGCCGCGGAGACACCCTCTCGCAGACTGCGGTTGTCAAGCGCTGCCGGCGCCGAGCTCCCCACGCCCAGCCAATCGCCGCGCTTCCCCGAGGCGCCTCAAGACCCCGCCGAGCGGGGAGGCCAGGAAGGTGCCTGAGCGAAAAGGAGCGGCTGGGCGGGCCCGGGACCGGCGACGTGGGAGACGCCCGGATGGACCGGTTCCCGGTCAGAACTCCAAGGACCAGCTGGACCCAGAGGACGTGCTCGCGCGGCATCTGCGCGCAGCCGGGGCGCAGACGCCCTGTGGGACGTGACTGTGTGTCCCGAAATAGCGCGGAGGGAATGGTCGGCTCCCAGTCTCGTCTTCTGCTCATTAGACTCGACTCTTACTCCTCCCCGATAATCTTATTATTAAAAGCTGAGTAAATAAAGCTCGTCTCTCCTCTCCCTGCTCTTCCAAGCAAGCCCCCGTTCCTTCCTGAAAATTGCAGCATATTATTTGCTCCCTTCGTGGTTTCTCATTTTGTGATGCTGATCTGCCTAGAAGCATTTACCAGTTACTTAATATTTAACGTGTTCACAGCTTTTTACTACCCATTTTGGAATATGAGCTCGTGGGCAGCAAAGCCTAACTTCCCATCCCTTCGGGGCGATATGACATCCATTATTCATACCACACACGTCTGGAAGATCATCTTCACCAAACCAGAAGCTAATGATGCAGGACGGATTCTTTTCAAGAATGAACTTCTTACTACGTATATGAACTCTTGTTTTCCTTAAGAACAGTGTAGGTATTGCCTCGTTGTGTTTCCGGTTTGCAAACCCTATCCCCCCCTGAATAAGTCTTTGTCTTTTATCTCTAGTCAAAGTCACCTGATTCATTCACCCTCGGTGTGTAAGTAGGATTTTACAAATATATATGATGCTCCTCTGGACTGAATTAAGTATTCGGGGTCTAACCACGTAGAACTAAGGAAGAATACATTGACACAAATCACTATGAACCTCATCCTCACAAAGGCTAATAACCACGAGTGATCGGGGCCTCCCAAGTTGGGGAAATGTGGTGAAAAGAGAGTGGTAAGAATAAACGAAAAATATTTCTGGAAAGGAAAATTTGATCCAATTTAAAATAAAAGAAACGACAGCTGAGGAAAAGGTTTTAAGAAAAATAGTACCGGTATTTACAAATTCAGAGAATACATTTTGAGCACAAAAGCTGAACTGCCAAACTTCAGTTGCCTAGTCCTGATTACCTTCTGAAAGAAAATCTTCATTAAAAAGCCTTTTGGCGATAAGTGACAAATATAAACACAATTTAATGTTACCTGGGTCTTGATATTAAAAAAAAAATTACAGAATGTTTAAATTGAAAAAGAGGGCAGATATGTCCTATAAATAGTTTATCAATTATTTGGCTAGTTCACTTGAAAATCCACTTCTCAATCTTGATTCTCAAACAACAGCAGCTGCAAGAACCAGAACCATTTAAATATTTAAAATATTAAATTGGATCTAGAAAGGTTCACTGATTAGAAACAATCTGACAAACACTTGACTATTAGATGCAGAGTGCTATAAAAAATAAAGAATCTTACTTTTGGTACTACATTGGTTTTAGCATTCATTAAGCACAAAATGAAGTGTTTGCCTATATTCTCATTTAAACCTCACAATCTCTTTTAATATGCCTGTTAATTATTCCCATTTAAAGATTAAGGGAAGTAACTTGCCCAAGGTCAAATAGCTGATACGTAGCACAGCTTCTAACCATTCTGACTCTTAAAATCTTTTACCACTTTACCTCCCTCACTGTGAAACAACTGGAAATTTTAGCTTAAGGAAAATGGACTTTATTCTGACAAGGGAGAGAGAATAAAAGGTCTTATTCATGTTTATATCCCCCACATTCTATGGTGTAGTGTCATTTGCATCTCAATTTTCAATAAATAGTAGTCAGAATTGTTAGAAACAAATACATAACCATTATATTTCCAGAAAAGGAGGATGGGATGGGAAGAGAACCAGGCACTGAAATATAAAACATCTGGTACATCTTATCACTTGTACACTGACAAATGCATTGATTGTGTATTTGCTTCCTAATGTAACATCAAGTTTTACACTACAACCTTAATAGCTGTTAGCCTAAGGTATCACCTTTCCTTCTGTACTCTGCCACACTGGTTGAGATTAGATCTTCTTGTCTTTCACTCTAGTTGCTGCAAAGCAGAGAATTGTTCAGAAAGGACAAGGCTTTCTTAGATGAAGGACTATCCTTAGTCCCAAGGTATGGCCTCAATCATTCACCAAATATTTATTGTCTGTCTACTGTGGATCAAGAACTAGGTTGGGCATTATTTGAAAATTCATGTTCTAACTTGACAGAATGACTCATGTTGCCTTGTAACATAAATGCCTACAGGCTAAGGTGGACCTCTCTTAATATGATTCTCAAATCTCATTTCTAAACAGTGGAATAGAAGATTTTGGTTATCCCCAAATAGTAGAAAGTAGCCTGAGTACAAGCCTAAGTTAGGAAATCTTGTACCAACCTGTTCAGGGGAAGTTCAATGGGGTAAGAGAACTGGTTTTAAAAGCTCTACTCCCATTATTAGACTACACACTTATAAACACATACACTGAATAGCTGCATGCTTCAGGGCCAGTAGTGCCCTGGCTTTGGGCAAACAATGTACCATCACTACTGATTCTCCATCAAACAGGTTTAAGGATTATGTAGACAGAATACCAGCCCTACTAGTGCTCTTACGTAGAACCTAAAAAAGGCTTAAATTATATGTGGATGGGTAAACCTAGCAAAGAAAATTTCCTTCTTGTTTCAACATAAGAGAGATGTGCTTTTATTTATATTCGTATTTGGATATTATATTAAAAACAAAAATAAATTTAAAAAATTTTGTTTTGGAAAAAAAATATTTATTCCATTTTAATTAAGTAATTGAAATACTTCAAACCCCTCCTTAAAAAGTAAACTATATTAGGAAATGTAAATAATACATAAAGTACATTAATCATCATTATTTTGGATGGATATTTTAGGATAAAGATAGTAAGTTTCAAGTAATAAGCTTGAGACCATTTAGAACTTGCAATAAAGATGGAAGAAAATCATAGGAAATCACCAAAATGAGTCTATGTAAGTGTCTTATTTTAAGTTCGTGTGTTCACCAAAAACAACATATTAATAGAAGTGCTAATACTAAAGTTCATTTTCTCAGAAAAATGAACTTTAGTATTAGCACTTCTTTTAGAGTTTGGTCAGTAACTAAGTAGACTCCTAATAAATTTTCAGTTATTTATCTAAAATGGTCAAAGAAAAAATGACAAAATAATTTCTATTTTAGCAACTGTTCTTTCTATCCTAAAAGAGTACACCCAAGGAGTTCAAGGCAGTTTACCAGGCTTTTGGTATAAGTATAATAAAGTTAGCATGTGCATAGAAGTCTCAGTACTGCAAACAATACATGAATTGGGATTTTGTACGAAAGTTCAAATTGAAAAGCTTATCAATCTACTAGTAATGTGTAAGAAATTGGCTCCTTACTTTATAACTTTATAATTCCATTTACCCAGATACCATTATAGCAAATGGTATATCTGCCATGCCTCAAATACAATAGGTGCTTAATATTTGTCGAATATATCAAAATGTTTCCTTGATCCTTTTCCATAATATAATATGCTACTTCATGTAGTCATTTATCAGTACCCATGAAAAGCAGTAGCCCTCAACAACATATTTAACACCTTGCTCACTGGTCATTCACCCCTCAGTCTCTATCTGTGGTAAGGGAAGCATAGGGACCCTAAGAAAATCAGGCCTAGACAATTGGGAATATTCTGGGATACAGGCAGAGCTCTTTAAAAGTTTTTGATTTTCAGGCACAATGCTCAGTGTTGTCAACTCTTAGGAGCATCTATAAGGTCTTTTTGTTTTGTTTTGTTTGGTCCACATAACTTTTTATTTTTTATTTTTTTAATTGTTAAATTTATGGGTGGTGACATTGGTTGATAAAAATTACATAGGTTCCAGGTGTACATTTCTACAGTACATTTTCTATATATTGCATTATGTGCTCACCACCCAGACTCAGTTTTCTATCACCATATATTTGATGCTCCACCCCATGAGGCTTTCATGAAGAACTCAGAAGTAAAATTGTCCTCTTTGAATTACCTCTGAGATCTGTATTGGAATAAATTAAAGTAGAAATATGCAGTCACCTTAAAGCCCACAGACAATGCTTTAAGCAGGTATTGTCAGTGGAAGTGAGAGCTCAAGCCAAGTTTTTCGTGTGGGTAACATCTGGTACATCTTGAAGGTAGCTCCCCAGACAATCCACCCCTTTGCATTGCTTCAGGCCCTAGGAGCCATTTTTTGTTTCTGTATTAACTTTATCCTTATCTTACCTGATGCTCTAAGGCAATTAGTTCATCTAATTCACCTCATTCTGATTCACCCTCATAATTATGATCCAGTTTTCCACATGTCTGTCTAGAGCAGGGGTCTCCAAACTACGGCCCATGGGCCAGATGCGGCCTGCGAGGCCCTCTCATCCAGCCCGTGGAGACTTTTTTATCTGAATAAAATAATATTAAATAAATAATTAAAAACAACATCTATGTTTTGATTCTTTTTTATTTGGACCTCGAGTGTGTAGTCGGCCCCCAAACTGCTGTTTGATAGTTAATGCGGCCCGCAGGCTGAAAAGTTTGGAGACCCCTTGTCTAGAGAAAGGAAGAATTTGCAGGCCACACAGGTGTTTTACATCTGTAAACTGACATCTATTTTCATACCTTGGTTTTATAAGCTTGGTTTCAGTGATCCACCCCAGAGATGGATGTGCTCTCCATTTGCCGATGAAATCAGTTTCTGAGCCTGCAAGACTACGAGTCAAACACTGGCCATGGTACATTCTCCCAAGTAATGCAATCTCTTGAAGCCTTTTGGGAAGAGGCCAAATGACTCTTCAGACAACACCTCTCCATTGATGAGAGGCCAGCTGAACTGTTTTCCCCATTTTAAAATTTCTACATTTCGAATATTATAGTTTTTACTTAAGAAAACCAGGTTAAATACAGTAAAACAACTTCAAATGAATCATATATATTAAGGACACTCTGCTTGAGCATCTAACAAACATGCTAGCTAAAATAAATAAAAGATATGATTTATTATAAAGAGAACACTTCACTTAAAACAAAGTCGGGGAGGGGAGCCATTAAAGATGTTTAGATATTTAGACAAACTGTGCTAGGCAGAGTAACGGCCCCTCAAAGACGTCCATGTCCTAATCCCCAGAAACTGTGAATATATTACCTTACAATGGTAAAAGAGACTTTGTTAGTGATTAAGGGCCTTGAAAAGGGGAGAATCTCCTGAGTTACCAGGTGGGTCCATTATAATCACAAAGGTTCTTAAAACCAGAGAACCTTTCCTAGCTGGGATCAGAGAGATACCTAGCTCTGAGAATGAAAGGGGACTGACCATGAGCCACAGAATGCAACCTCTAGAAGCTGGGAAAGGCAAGTAAACATTCTCTCCTAGAATATCACCCCCCAAAAAATACGGAACCCTGCTGGTACTTTGATTTTAGCTCAGTGAGGCCTGTGTCAGACTTCTGACCTAGAGAACTGGTAAGATAATGAATTTGTGTTGTTTTACTTTTAAGTTACTAAATTTGCAGGAACTTGTTACAGGAACAAGAGAAAACTACCGTAATACCCAAACTCAGATACTTTGACAAAATCAGATTTAAACAGGAATTGGGTATTAGATGAAATGTTAAGGAATTAAGTGTTAATATTTGTTAGGGTATAATATTACTTGTGCTACCTTTCTTAAACTTTTCATTTGTTAGAAAAACATACCGTACTGAAGTATTTAGGTATAGATGAAATGATATATCTGGAATTTGCTTGAAAATAATATTGCTCCTCTCCCCTAAAAAAAGTAGAATAGGTAAGACATTAAATTAGCAAAAAGATGGTTAATTGTTGAAGCTATGAGCTCATGATACTGTGTATACTTGGGATTTTCCACAAATTAAAAAAAAAAAGTGAATTAGCTTAGAAGAGAGCACCTGAATACTATATACAGAGCACTGTCCCAAAGAATTTTGTGAAAATGAAAATGTTATATGTCAGCAATTTTCAGTGCTGTAGCCACTAGTCGTGAGCTATTGAGCACTCAAAACAGCTAGTGCAACAAACCTTTTAATTTTATTTAATTTTAATTAAGTACATAGCCTGATATGGCTAGTGGCTACCATATTACACAGTGCAGTTCTAGCTACTGGAAAAGAGCCATGCTGCCTTAATATTAGAATTTGGTTAGTAAGCAAGCTCATGAATCAAGTCAGTACACATCTCTTATTTTTGTCTGCCCAGCCTCTTTCCCTTTCCTGCTAATAGTGGCACCCAGCTTTCACCCCACCATCTCTTATTTTTGTCTGCCCAGCCTCTTTCCCTTTCCTGCTAATAGTGGCACCCAGCTTTCACCCCAACTCCAAGCCCTTCACCAGAGGTAGGGCTTGACATCCAGGCTATGGTGCAACTTCCTGGCCACAGGGATTGGTCCAAGAATGGCCAGAGCCAGGGCAATCATAATCCTCACTTGGAATTCTCTGTATTCAGAAGTGACATAGCTCCCTTGATTAGGAGTTATATGGATGGAACCTTAGAACTACCGGCCATCATGTTCCCTTGACACACTGAGGTTCCTGACAGAGTAAAGCCAGTTATGATAAAGGCGAACAGTCTTCTCAAATTCTCAAATCTAATTGACTCTGGAGTCTACTCTAGCCCTTCTTACCTTTGTTTCAGTTAGATAAGCCAATAAAATCCTCTTTTTTTGTTTATACTATTTTTGAGTTGTGATTATCACTTGCAACCTAAAAAAGTCTTAATATACAAGTCCCCCCAAAAACTTTACACACCAGGGTCATTAACAAAATAGTAAGACTAATGGCACTGTTAGACTGAACTGTCCCCCTAAAATTTGCATGTTAAACTCTAACCCCTCAACTGATTGTACGGGAGATAGGGCCTTTGAAGAGGTGATTAAGGTTAAATGAGGTCTTAAGTGGTGCCCTTTTAAGAAGAGGCGACAACAGAGCTCTCAGCCATGTGAGGGCACAGGGAGAAGGCAGCTACCTGCAATCCAGGAAGAGTCCTCACCAGAACCTGACCATGCTCACTGGCACCATGATCTCAGACTTTCAGCCTATGGAACTAAAAGAAAATAAATCTGTTGTTTAAGCTGCCCAGTCTATTTTAAGGAAGCCCAAGCGGACTAACACAGGCACTCAATACAACTCCCCCAGTACCAGTTACTACCAGTTCCATTTTCAGGGTGAAACAGACCCTGATTAGCAAAAATAATGATACATTAAACTTTTATTATTCCGTTCCCATTCCTGATTTCAGCTTAGAGTGGAGAAGCTCTTCAACTGACTTTTTTAGTTCTTTAAAAGTAACAAAAAGATTAGCCCACCTATCTGCAATTTCACTATAAATTCAGGAGTATTATACCAGTAATATAGAAAGAAGTCTTTAGTGACATTAAGCAGCTTAAATTATAATGGGGAGGGGGGCAGGAGAGTTGATAAATCAGTCAAATTCAAGTATCAACCTTCTTAATTTTTCATACTTTACTCCTTGTAGCCATAGGTTAAGAAAGTAAATTCTTCCCTAAGTACTGACTTATAGATAATGCTTACAAGTGGCACACAAGACTTTAGTTTCACAAAGAGTAATATTCAGTGAGCCCTTTAAATGCAATTTTAATCTTTAAGTACAATAATTTAGTACAATAAGCTAAATACAAAACCTGTATATCCTGAACTACAAAAGTGGTTTCCATAGCAAATATGGTTTTAGTTAAGTACACATTTCCATAATGAACAAGTACTAACAAATCTTTTACTAAAACACCACCCCAAATGCTTATCCTGCCATCAGCTTTTTAAGTAATGCCATTCTTTAACCTGCAGAAGTGAGGTCTCTTAAAACATGAAAAATAGTATATTATAAGCCCAAAAGGTTTTAAATCAAAAAAGCCTTCCCATACAGAGGCATTCTCATGAAACTTTTAGTATTTGCCCCCTGTAAAAAAAATCACTCTGTATCTAAAGAAAAAAAAATATTAGAACAAATTACCTTAAGACAGATAAACACTCCTACAAAAAACTGTATTTTCTTATAACATCTCCTTTAAAAAAACAAACCAGTTTCCTATCTTTTAATAACCTCTCGGACAACTGTAGTCTAAAAACCTTCAGAGCACATGAAACATGTCTTAGCTTTCATTAAGTCCATATAGTGGTGCCATTTAGATTTCACATATTAAACAGCTACAGTATAGCCTACAACGGCACCAATACACCTGATACATAAATAGTACTTCATCATTTAGAGAGTCACAAGTTAG